>JAWKAU010000175.1:0-288000 GCA_033398695.1 Orobanche coerulescens | reverse complement strand
GCCAAAAAGAAGCAGAAACAAAGATTCGGATGAAAAGAGAAGTGACTCAACAACTGTTAGCACGAAAGGCCTACCAAATAAATGCTCAGTTTGTGGTAAATCGGGCCACAACAAATCCTCATGCCCAAATGCACCAAGACAAAGTCAAACACACAATGAACATACCTCGAACACACCCCAAACACAAATTGCACATTCCCAAAAGACAAATCAGTCGTTAAATGCGCAATCACAATCCCAAAACACACACCAAACAATCCACACACAACCATCAGGCCAATCCCAAACATAAACCAGAATCCAAACAAGGCAATCAGCCCAATCTGCACAACAGTCCCCACACCTCACAGCTGTTCAGGTAGTTGCAAGATATAGAAGGGATAAACAACAGAGACCCACAACCGCTTTTCAGCCACCAAGACAGAAGTTGCCCGCAAAGAGAAAACTGAATTAGGAAGCTTGTTTATGGTCTTTCTGTCTATATTATGTATTTTGCTGTAACTAAGAATTATGAAGTTGTATTATGGTCTATTTTGAACCTCTGAAACATATGGCATTTTGCTTAATTATGGCCTATTTTGATGTAATGTAAGATATTACATTTTGTTGACTTATGATTAGGGGTGAAAACGGATCGGATACGGGCGGATAGTGCTCTTCCCATATCCTAACCCATAGTTTTCTCTCGGATTCGGAGTCGGATACGGGAAGGCCGGATACGGATACGAATTCGGATTATTCGGGATACGGACACGGGACGGATACAGGACGGATTCGGGACGGATCCGAATAAATATAATCGGATGGGCAAAAGGAGTTAAGCACTTCAAATACTGAGTAGCAGAGTGTGGATGGAAAAGCTCATATACACGAATACGGTCAAACTACAAGAAATAGTTATCAATAGTTAACATTAATGATGCATAACAGGTTTATTTTAATTTAATAAACATGTCTTTTAAGTTTTTATAAATATAATAAACAAGTCCTTTAAGTTTTTATAAATGTAACAAATAGGTCCTTTTAACTTTTTCCAGTGTAACAAAGATGTCCTTGATAGTTTTTATAACTGTAATAAATAGGTCCTTACTGCATAATAACACGATACTACTGTCTACAAGAAACTTGGACAGGCATCTCATAACTTAGAAATTAACGATTACAGTATCAGAGAAGTCTTGATGCTTGTCCAAATTACACATAATAATCACCATATTCACCACTTATTGACCAAATTACACATCAAAATTACACAAACCACAACTAGAAAGATTATAACAAAAACCAGCATCTTCATCATGTTCATCATCTCATTAATGTAGTTGTCATCAGCATGAATCTTTTTAAGAGACCAAAAGCCAGATCCTTCCTCACCACCTTCACACTGTTTTCAAAAGACCCAAAAGCAAATCAGCCCAACACATAAAACATAAGGGAGAATATAACAATATACTTACCACAAAGAATCTGCAACCCCAAAAGAGCTTCCCAAAGTTTACACCATTCTTCTTAACACTTCTTATCACTGATTTCAAACCACAACGACACTTTGGTGCGGTTTGACCATATATTCCACTCGAAAATAAGGATAGAGAGTTATGGCTTCATGAATTCGATCCAATTCCACGGTGTGAAGCCATTGATTGAAGATATGTTGGATCAGGTTCTTTTTAGGGTTTCAATTAGATTTCTGAAATTTGGGAATTTGGGGGTTTAAAAGGAAGAAGATGACTTTTTTGGTTATTTATTTTAATATTAAATAAAATATTATTCCACATCAGCAACGTAACTACAACATCAGCAACGTTAACGCCACATCAGCATTTTTGGAATGGGAAGTTTTAAAAAATTCAACGGTGAACACGTTAGATAAATTAAAGAACCTAGTTTTTACAAAAGAAAAAACTTAATGGACTTGTTACAAATAAATAACTTGAAGGACATGCAGTGTATTTTTGCCTATCAAATATTTTGACTCATTTAATATATATATATATATATATATATATATTTGATATACATTCCATATAATATTATTACATATAAACAAAATACATTCATATAAATTTTATAGGTCATATATAAATTATAATATATTTCTGTTGTATAATTAGTATTACCGTGATGGTTGGTTTGTTGATATATTATATTATTATATAATATACCTTGACTTTGAAAAGTATATATGCATGCACTCGACTGAATCTGGTATGGTTCAGCCACGCCATTTTAAATTCTTGTATGTTAAGTATGATGATTTGGACATTATTTATTTTATTATGTCGGATTTTATTTAATTTTAGCTCACTTATTCCACACTTAGTCTATTAGGATTTTTATTTAGCCCATCTATTTTGGGCTTAATCCATTATGGTTTATTCGGTCTATGCATATCTCTTGTAATCTCACAAAACTATTTCACGCTTGATTAATGAACTGGTCTGATATCAATATTCGTTTGGAATAATCTTGGGGTAGTGATTGAGTTGTGATTCAATAGCCCAAGAGTTACTTTTACTACTGTCCTACGTCAGATACAGACTGTCGATGCAATGCTCGAGAGGATGAGAACTTGAATGCTGCACAGAGAGGATGTAAATATTTTAGTATGATCTAGATGGTTTTATCTTTGATGGCATCTTCTTTTTTCATATGATGAATTTTACTCCTCATGAGGTTTGCTGTGTATCCGAAATTTTTCGTTTGCAGATCTCATGAGGTTTGCTATGTTGTTTTTCTTAATGTCTGACGATTGTGACAGCTTCTTGGTAGTGTGAAATTGTTCTCTTACGTTGTACTTTTGTCGTTTTCTGTTTTTTATTCTTTTCTCTTTGATATCTCGAAGGAGACAGCCTCGCAATTTTATGTGTAGGATTGGAGAGTCCAAATAAACATGTACAGTGTTTAAGTCTAAGATCTTTGATGAGGTAGCAATTTCAGCCTCTGTAATCTTTCTCTGCAATTGGATTTTAGTCGGATTTTTATCATACTTGATTGTATCTTTACAATTAATCGTAAGACTAAGAAAAAGACTGAACCATCTTTTAAAATCACAAAACCCCCCTGATATTAGTTTTTATCTTGTAATGCGCCTTCAACAAGGTGGCAATACCTTAGTTTTTATATTTGGATATACATTAAGAAAATACAACCCTTAGGAGGGTGATGGTACTATCTTAGTTTTTTTTTCTAATTACAAAAGACAATTCTTGTGTGAGTTGTAAGGGCGAGTCTTTTTTTTTCCAGACTCAAGTGTAGTTATGGTTATATCCATGTATTATACGACTGGTTTGATGTTCAAGAGATTTCTTCTAGGCACAATCACGTAATGTGACATGACTATAGCAATTATCTCGACTCATCGCCATCTCATGATATTTTTCATGTAACTGGAAAAGCCTATGATTTTGATGGTTTTGGAATTTCATCTCATTTCTCCTTCAAATGAAGGTTGCAACAGGAAGGGCATCTAGCGTAAAACTTTGTCACTTTGTCTTTTGCATGAAGTGTAGTGTTAATTAATTTTTGAGAATTAATTGGCACTATAATTTTCATGCCACCGACCCCAACATAGTTGGAATTAAGGTGCAATTGTTGATGATGATGATTAAGGTGATGGAGAGGCGTGCAGACTCGATTGCTTCTTCACATGTCCATCGTGCCTTCAGTTCCCAATTTACCTACAAAGTTTGACAATAAATCCTCCCGCCTCGCTGAAAGCTGCCGGCCGGGTGCTCCGAATTCCCATCACATTGAGCTGTCGCGCTCCAGATTCCACTATTTTATCCTCTCTCAATTTCGAGGTTCTACTTTCCATTGAATTTGAAGGGGTTTTTACTATTCTATCATCTGGTTGTAATTATTTAAATTTATATTTTGAGTGTGTTTTTTGGTTACTATAAGAAATCAAAGTTTCGTTTTCTTCTGATTTACCATTCTCTCTGGTTGGTGATTTTTACTCTCCATCATTTCTCCTACTTCTGAATATATATAAAAAACGCAGCAACCAGCCAGCAATAGAACACTTATCGATAACTTACTAAATTAAATCCTTATTTCCCATTAAAAATGTTATAATCTCAATTAAACAAACGTTAAAAGCACTTGAAAATATCTAACTTATCTACCGAAACCACCATACAAGGATTTTTTTTTCGCATAGACTTGAGGTTGAGTTCAGGTCCAAACGACATGGTTCAAGAATCATCCTTCTAGCCTCTTCATTTCTTCTTTGCTCTCACTCTAAAAGTCAGCGCTTTCGAGTTGTCGTACCACAAGGTATGTCTCGTTGTACATTTATGTGTGCATAAATGCAGCCATTTTCTAAACTTCTTACCTTTGTGGCTTATTGAATCAAGAGTCGACATATTCTCTTTTTGTTGGCTAGCTAATGTCTCATGTGACGTTATGATGCATACTGATATGTATAGTTGTGTTTTATTTTTAGTGTCGAGGTATGTAAAAGTGTTTTTGTTGGTATATACGAATGAATCTCTGGAGGTATTCTCTCCTGAAGAGAATTATATGCTGATGTTATGATTAGCGAGTTGGATATTTTGGATCATGTGGTCATTTTTAATTTGACAGACTGAGTTTTGGTGGATTTAGGCCTCTGGTTGAGCTTTATTTTTTAAAGGAGGGAATTAAGCGCTTGGATGTGCGAACTTTGAGAGTATGACTGGAAGAGTATTACAGTCATAACAAAATGGTTTATTGATGTGAGTAAATTGACATTTTCATTCTGTTTATTTGACCATTAATTATATTGATACTTTTAGACATAGCGAATGCATTGTGAATTCTTTTCTTTTTGAGTATCAACTTTTATTGATTCTGATTTTCCATTTTGGGGTTTAATAGAGTAGACGCTGCCGACCTTTTCTCGTTTGAAACTTTGGAGATAAGTATCAAAATATTTGGATGTGATTCATATCGCCCTTGTGTTTTAGTTACCCGTGTGTGTGCGTGCTACATGGTTTATAAACTTCCTACAAATTTCGAGTTCGATAGGAAATCTGCTCCATAGATTGGCGTTCCTATTCGATAGCAACATTCGCTTTGCTGCTTTCGTTTCCAAGTACATTTTTATAAACTTTTTACAATTTCTAGATTGCACTCCAATACTTTATAATAGAATTTGGATTTCTATTTTCAAGTTTTGCTTGTCTCCTTTTTGATTTTCCGAGTTATATATCCAGGTACATTTTTATAAACTTTTTACAATTTCCGAGTTGCACTTCAAGACATTATACAATTTGGATCTTCATTTCAAGTTTTGATTGTCTCATTTTAGATTCCCAGATTTATAATAATTTGTATAATGTGCTGAGAATCTAATGTAGTTTTTTATTTGTGGAGAGAAAATGATATTATTTTGTAAAATCCTCCCCTGGCTTCCTCCTAATAGTCAACTCTATTTTCTTGGTGGCTAACACAAGTTACTATAATGTACGCCTAGAACAATAATCTTCAATATACTATGATAGCATCTGTAAGTTTGTAACTGTTCTTTGTCCTGAAACTTTATGCGTAATATATGCATGCTATTATTTTATGAAAGTGGAGAATAAGAATAAAAAGTTAGAGAAAGCATAGATAGAATGTGATCTTTGTTCCGTTTAAATCATCGATTAACTAATTGTTAATGGAAAAGACAATGTAGTACCAGCATTCACCAAATAATGTACTGTATGTATATGTATGTTAGTATGTATGTCTTCATATAATATTTCACTAATATATGAGATACATATCTTGTTGTGATGATTCACAATGAGTTTTGGCAGATATACTTATTATTTACATTAAGAAACTTCTCTAGCAGTGTCCAGATTATTCAAACAAGTGATATTTATATGAAGATTGATGACTATGCTTGTGAAACACTTTACATAAATTAAGGTCTCTTTACTCAGATATATTATGGTTTGCACATATACTACCCAACCAGATACAACATCAACCGCAAGCGATAACAGATTTCCCACCAATCCATCACCAATGATTCTCCCTATGTTTTATTCCTGAATATTTGATAGGAAAACAACAACACACACCATGTATAATAAACATTGCAATTACATATGAAACATCTAGCTACCAAGGTTGTAAAGCATACACGAAAATTTAGACAGCATATATATTAAAGAAAAAGTACAAGGAAATGAGACAAGTGGCGCACATCTTATTTTTTCACAACAAATGACATCATCATTGGATGTTTTTCTGAATAATAATAATAATAATAATAATAATAATAATAATAATAATAATAAGATCTTAAAAATATGAATGTTTGTGGAACATGATCATAGTTGTTAAATATTGCGATACGCGAAACGTATCGGCGATACGATACGCGATACGTATAGTTTCGATACGTATCGCATAGGTGTATCGAATTTCCCCTCCGTATCGTGCATATCGTACGTAAATATCGCCGATACGGACGATACGATTTAAAAAGGGTTTGGGTAGGGTTAGGGTCGGGTTTGGGTTCAATTTATATATCAGAAGTAAAATTGAGGCAGCATCGGTCAATTTCAAGAGCTCTTCGACCTTGTATACGGTTTTCTTTCTTCCGCCGCCCCATCTTCATATTGTTCTGTAATAGTAGCATAATATCATTTTTTTTGTATATATTTGCTGTTTTTTTTAATATTTAGGTCCTTGAAAAATGGGAAAAAAGAAAGAAGATATTGCTTACCAACATTGTCAGAAAATTGATGGAAATAGAATGCATCTGTCACAATGATAGCGATGAAGAAGATGTTAATGATTTTGATAACCTTGGGGTTGATGAAGATGAAGATGAATGAGTCTGAATACATTATTTAGAAAGTGGAATGTTTAGTTTTTAATTGGTGACTTAGTAATTAGCATTTAGTAAAACAATATAGACTATTTCTTGAAGTTATGACCTTTTGGTACCTTGGTAATGTTAACATAACTACTACTTTGGTTTTTCAAGTAAATATTTCCATTGTTTACTTTATTTTTGATATTTTGAGTTTTTGAATTTTTTTGTCATTGTGTTCCGTATCTCCGATATGATACACGATACGATATGCAATACGATATTTAGGGTCTCCGATACGCGATACGATACACGATATCGCAACTATGAACATGATAGTCTTAGACGAGACCGGGACGGGAAACAATTATAGATGTTCATAATATTTTTTTCAACAACATTGTCATACTCAGAGATCCAACTTAGAAACTAAAAATTGTTGTCAGAAGTCATTTTTCAAATTGAGTATATCAAGAAAGAATGACCATAAATACATATAGGACTGATCTACTTGCAAAACAACTAACACCGATTGGAACCACCACGTTCAAAACATTGAAGAAGCCAAAAAAAAAAAAAAAAAAAAAAAAAAAGGGAGCCTGTAGTTTGCCAAAACAGGTCAACGCCGATGAAAAATTATTTCGAAAATACAGATTTTCTGTATACATATTTCGGAAACACAAATTAACTGAGATGAAAACTCGCAAGAGGGAGTGCAACAAAGTGTTGTGCGGTTATATCCCTCTGTTGCAGAATAGAAGAGGATATGCTTTACATGGGAGGATATGCTTTACATGGCCAGTCCTTAAACTGTAAACGGGTCGAGAGGTTCCCTAGGAAATTTGTGAAGGATCGATTGTGGATGTATGAGTAAGCCACTTATGGACCTTCTGAAGAAGAATATAACTTTCAGAGCTCAAGGAAGCCATCATAAAGGCTCATGTATTGACTTTACCACATTTAACCAAGCCATTTGTAATTGAAGGTGATGCCAATGGGGAAGGGCTGAGAGTTTTGCTTATATAAGTATGCCGACCTATAGCCTATAAGAGTAGTAGTGTGGGCACGAAAGGTGGTAGCTAGTTATGACTTATGAGGATGATGATTCTTTTCTTAACATCTTGGCTGCAATTCTACTAGATCCTCTAAGGGGTATAGATGAAAATCCAAATGCTTATTCCAGCTAATAAATTAGAAGATGCAAATGTCTAACCATCCAAATGAATGCAAGAACTAAGAAGCATCAAACAGTACACAACCTGAGATTCGTCTACAACAATTAAGACCAGTTATGAAGGCTAAAGAAAAAAGATACCTCTTTATACTATTTCAAATTATGACCTGAACAGAGATTCTTGAATCTTTGCAAGCCTGCCAATTTTCTGATACAAATGAACATAATTTGCAGGAATACATTAGTTTTCGCAAAAAACAATGAAAAACAGTGAAATAATTACAAAACAAAATGGAACATGAAATGGTAAAGGCAAGTAAACCTCCCACTCTATAACTGTAGCCGACGATGATAATGCGAACTATAAGACCCAGCCATTACGAAAATCTCAACAATGAACTCAAGATTACTTCACAAAATGCAGAGTAAAAGACTAACGATTCGTAAACAATGAATCGGAACAAAAAATTACAAACAAAAAAGGAGAGACAACAACAACAACATCTAAGCCTTAGTCCCAAAATGATTTGGGGTCGGCTAAAATGAATCAAACTTTGAAACCGTCAATAATCGTTACATAAATAACATAAAAGGAAAAAAGAGGGAAAAAGTAGAGAAAAAAGCAAATAAAAAAGAGAATGAATGTAAAAAAAAAAAAAAAAAAAAAAAAAAGAAAAAAAAAAATATAACATGAAATAAAAGAAAATAGGAATTAAAAAAAAAAAAAAAGAATCAAACTCCATCCACCATCCGTATTCTTTCCCGCCATATTTGCCTCTCCATCGCCATACTTTCACCAATTCCAAGAAATCGCATATCATTTTCAATCATCTTTATCCAAGTTTTCTTGGGTCTTCCTCTACCTTTCACAACATTACTTGTTCCCCAACTTTCTAGCCTCCTCACTGGGGCATCAATAGGCCTTCTTCTCACATGACCAAACCATCGTAATCGATTCTCCATCATCTTGCCTTCTATAGACGCAACTCTTACCTTCTCTCTGATCACCTCATTTCCGAGCCGATCCTTTTTTGTATGACCACACATCCATCGGAGCATACGCATCTCTGCCACATTCATCTTTTGAACGTGACACTGTTTTACAGCCCAACACTCGGTGCCATATAACAGCCCAGGCCTAATTGCCGTGCGGTAAAATTTACCCTTTAATCTATGAGGCATGCCAGGATCACATAAAACTCATGTGGCACTCTTCCACTTCAACCACCCTGCCTTTATTCTGTGAGCCACATCGCCATCTAGCTCTCCATCCTTTTGGATAATAGATCCAAGATACCGAAAGAAAGTGGATCCATGAACAACTTTCCCATCAAATGTGATCATCCCCGCCTCTCTATCACTGTTTTCGCTAAACCTACACTCCATATATTCAGTGTTATACGCTTTCGGCTAAAGCCTCGAGCTTCCAAAGTATCCTCCAAAGTTCCATTTACATTGCACTCCAACCTTCGTTTCATCAATCAACCCAATATCATCTGCGAACATCATACACCACGGAACGTCATTTTGAATTTCTCTTGTCAATTCGTCCATGACTATGGCAAAGAGAAAAGGACTAAGAGCAGATCCTTGATGCACCCCAATCGTAATAGGGAATTCTTCTGTCCTCCCAACATTAGTACGTACACTTGTACTAGCTCCCTCATACATGTTCTTTATAATGTCAATATATTTCCGCGATACACCCTTCTTTGCTAAGGCCCACCAAAGTACTTCTCTTGGTACTTTATCATATGCCTTCTCTAAATCAATAAAAACCATATGCACATCTTTCTTTTTATCTCGATAATGTTCCATCAACTGCCGGATGAGATAAATTGCTTCCATGGTCGATCTTCCAGGCATAAATCCAAACTGATTTTCTGTTCTGATCCTTTGTTCAATCACTCGTTCCCACAACTTCATGGTATGACTCATTAGTTTAATTCCGCGATAATTAGAACAATCTTGAACATCACCTTTGTTCTTATACAAAGGGACGAGAATACTTTTCCTCCATGCTGATGGCATCTTATTGCTTCTCCAAATCTTATTGAAAAGCATAGTTACCCATTCAATCCCTCTCTCCCCCAAACACCTCCAAACTTCAATAGGTATACCATCTGGTCCTTCTGCTTTCTTTGACCCCATCTTCTTCAATGCAATTGTCCCTTCACCCTTTTGGATTCTTCTCTTAAACTCTCGGTTAACCATACTTGAGGGGATGTTTAAATTCTCAATATCTTGTTCTTGATGGCCATTGAATAGGGTATCAAAGTATGACCTCCATCTCTCTTTTATCTCTTTATCTTGAACCAAAACTTTTTGGTCAGTATCCTTTACACATTTAACTTTTCCAATATCTCGCGTCTTCTTCTCTCTCATTCGAGCAAGTTTATAGATATCTTTTTCCCCTTCTTTAGTATCTAATCTTGCATATAATTCTTGATTGACCTTTGATCGGGCATTTCGCACTGCCTTTTTAGCTTCTGTTCGAGCTTTCTTGTACTTCTCATAATTCTCATCGCTCGAGCATTTACCCAGTACCTTATAACATTCACGTTTGATCTTTATCGCTTGCTTAACTTCATCATTCCACCAAGATGTGTCCTTACTTGATGGTCTGTTTCCTTTAGATTCTCCTAGGACTTCTTTTGCAACTTCCTTTATGTTATGCTCCAACAAGTTCCACATCGAATCTATATCCATCTCCGTGCAATCAGACCAAATACCACTATCAGCAATCTTAGCCACAAAAGTATGTCGATTCTCCCCTTGGAGCTTCCACCACTTAATTCGAGGGTCAACTTGTGGTCTTCTCTTTCTTAAGTGCCTCTTACCTCGAAAGTCAAGCACCACAACCCTATGCTGTGTTGCAGCACTCTCACCGGGTATTACCTTGCAATTAGTAAAACTTTTCCTCCAAACATTCCTTACTAAAAAGAAATCAATCTGACTTGCATTACCTCCGTTTCTATATGTCACCAAATGAGAGTCCCTTTTCTCGAACCAAGTGTTCATAATACCCAAGTCATGAGCTAATGCGAAATCCAATATATCATTTCCTGCTTCATTCCTGTCCCCAAAACCAAAGCCACCATGAATGCTCTCAAAGCCATCTCTGCTAACACCGACATGCCCATTGAGGTCACCACCAATGATCAATTTCTCACCCATAGGAATTCGTTCGACAACCTCTTCCAAATCTTCCCAAAATTCTTGTTTGGTCGATGCATCCAATCCTACTTGTGGTGCATAAGCACTTATGATAGTTAGAAACTCATCCCCTATCACAAGCTTAATACTCATCCTCTAAAAAATGTGTATGTTTTAAACACTCCCAAGTTATGCATACAAGGGTTAGTAGGAACCATGGAGCATAGTGGAGGGGTAGCCACATTACGGATGCTTGTACAGTTGACTACTATGTTAAAGTACCACCAGCAACACTGCTAGCAATCAACCGCATGTCACTTGATTGTGCAATGCAAGAAAGTTTGAATATGTCGGGTGGAACTCTCTTACGTAGGTAAAGGTTTAATAAAAAAATAAAACATCTAATTAGAGAACACTTATAATGTTTCGGACAGCAGATAATGGATTTTCCTCAAAATTTTCAGCAAGTTCAAAGTACATTATCACCATGGTTTCAAAATAAAATAACTTTATCTCTAAATGACATAGTTTGACATGTGCCTAATACTAGAAGGCGCAGTTCAGGTATTAATTTGTGCAAAGACTTACTGTGGAAGTACAATATTATAGTTTGTTAATTTTGTTTGATGTTCAGTTCATAGTATTATATTAGATTATCAGACCATATTATTCTAGTCTACACTCATAGCAAGTAAATTATCCTATGTGGCAGTACAAGGCAAGACAAGATCGAGCTGCCCGAGATTACGACTACCTCCATCCGAACACATATCTTAAAAGTAATGGAGCAGTTATCTAGCTTAGTCTTCCCAACTGAACGATGCTGAAGGGGTCAACTAGCATCAATGTAATTTTACACAACCTTCCATGTATGATACATCAAGTCTAGTTGAGGTTCACAAGTCTAATGAAACTATAAGAAAACTCTCAGTTATCGAGCCTAATAAGTCGATCTCAAGTCGGCTCGTTAATAAATCGAGTACATAAGCAAGATCGAGCTCGACTCGTTGAGTTATACAAGTCAAGTCTTAAGGAGTCGACTCGAGCCGAGCTCGTGAGAATCTCAGTTCGCATAACACTAATAGTTATATACAAATTAGGAAGAAAAGAAAACTTTGGGTGGAAGAGTTTTACCAATATTTACTTGGAACGAGAATTTGTTTTCCACACCCTTCATGTTCGTGCACAAGGACCGGGCAACTCTGATAAGGATCGTCATAGCTTGCATGACTGTCAAAGCATAAGCTTATTTCATATAATGTGTCATGTGTAACATTGTAGGGTTTGCATTAACTTGGAACCTAAAACTCCTTACAGGCCGATTTACAGCAGCTCGAATGATTTTCCCAATTTTAACAACCGTGTACGATATTGATCGGTTCAAGATGTGCCCCGAGTACCCTTCCGATGACCGATCGAGCTACTTTCACCGCCGGTAGTGCTCGCCCCACCACTCCATCCAGTGCCTCCGCCGCCTCGTCGCTCAAATCCACCTCCGCCGCCTCGTCGCTCGCCTCCGCCCCCAAAGTCTCCACCGCCGCCAATAGTGAGGGTGAAGACTCTTCTACTGCCTATTACTTGGATGCCTACACATTGTAGCATCAGTCCTTGCCTCTAAAAGCACGGACTCTCCTACAAAGGCAGAGTGTCCGAGTCCGGTGCGTTTTGGACTCGGACTCGCCGACGACGCGGCGCGGATGCGTGTCTGACGCGGTCGGACCGCATCCTGCTGACGTGGAATTATGGACGCGCTAGAGACACGGCTTCGGACGCGGGGTTGCTCCTTTTTTTATCTGTTAAAAACGGGACATGAATAAAATTAAAGAAAAGAAAAGAAAATGGGAAAACAGGACAGAAAAAGAAAACGGAGAAAAGAAGAGGGCGACAGCACCGACGCGAACCGTAGGTCCAACCGTGATAGCATCGACGCGAACCCTAGGTCCAACCGCGACGGCACCGACGAGAACCCTATTCCTTCCGCGACGAACCTACGCGACTCACCTCCATCTCATTGCGGGCCGCGGCTTTCCAGCAGGTAAGTCTAATCATTTATTTCTCATCTTTTTTATTTCGCAAAAAAGAAAGTGCTGATTTCTCTGCATTCTGCACTGCACCTAACTCGACTCACCTAACTCTTCATTTTATTTGAATCCCCGCTTAGCAGTGCTGATTTATCTAATTAGTAATTACTAATTAATTTTTAGAATGAATCAAGATGAAGGAACAACAAATAAACCGCCCCTATGGAAGTATGTAAAAGTGCAAGAAAAAATTGGGAAGGGAGGAAATATGAAGTTTGTGTGCAACTATTGTGGATTGTGTTACGGGATCATATTCAAGAGTTAAGAGACATTTGCTGAAAATTGCTAACACGGGTGTTTCAAAGTGCTCTAAGGTTTATGTAAGTCTTGTTATTGTGATGATTTTCTATTGATTCTACTATTATATATATATATATATTTTTATATTATTTAATTTGTCGAGTCCTATGCCGTGTCCGAGTCTTATTTTTTGGAGTTTTTCCGTGTCTGTGCGACATAGGTCCTTGCTCAAGAGATTACCCGGACCGTTTCTCGCCTCACGGATTGTGGCCAATCTCGAAATTAGGTAAAGTTTTAACACGAAACGGACAAAGGCCACTCCGTGATTTCACTGGTTTCCCCTTTGAAAATGACTTAAAACAGTGGTCGCCTTGTTTCTTTCCAGACAAGAACCATAATGCATTGTGGCGGCATGAATATAATGTTCATGGTGTTGAAGGTACTCCGACCACTTGGAGTACCTTAGGGTTGCTTTGATACTCATGCGGAGAGTCCAACATCTTGGACCAGTCAACATCCTACACTACACGGTTGTTAAAATTGGAAAAATCATCCGAGCTGCTATAAATCTGCCTGGAAGGAGTTTTAGGTTTCAAGTTAAATGCAAACTCTGATAAGGATAGTCATAGCTTGCATGACTGTCAAAGCATAAGCTTATTTCACATAATCTATCATGCGTATCATTATAGGGCTTGCATTTAACTTGGAACCTAAAACTCCTTCCAGGCCGATTTATAGCAGCTCGAATGATTTTTCAATTTTAACAATCGTGTACGATATTGCCCGGTTCAAAATGTTGAGGTTTAAATGTTGGACTATCCACTGAGTATCAAAGCAACTCTAAGGTACTCCAAGTGGTAGGAGTACCCTTCAACACCATGAACATTATATTCATGCCGCCACAATGCATTATGGTTCTTGTCCGGAAAGAAACAAGGCTACCACTGTTTTTAGTCATTTTCAAAGGGGAAACCAGTGAAATCACGGAGTGGTCCTTGTCCGCTTCGTGTTAAAAATTTAGCTAATTTCGAGATTGGCCACAATCCGTGAGGCGAGAACCGATCCGAATAATCGATTGAGCAAGGACTGATACTACAATGATAGGTAGTAGAAGAGTCTAAACCCTCACTATTGGCGGCGGCGGAGACCTTGGGGGCAGAGGCGAGCGATGAGGCGGCGGAGGTGAGCGATGAGGCGGCGGAAGCAAGCGACGAGGAGGCGGGGTTGAGCGACGAGGCGGCGGAGAGAGCACTGGAGGGAGCGGCGGAGCGAGCACTACCGACTGTGGAAGTAGCTCGATCGGTCATCGGAAGGGTACTCGGGGCGCATATAGGAAAACGATGGCCGTAAGTAGCAAAAAGCATACAGTAGCGTAAAGAAACCCTAAGAAAAGGTTATGTACTAAAAACCATTTGCTAAAATCAGAACATTTTTAAGGATTCAGACCAGTGTTAAAAGGTTCTGAAGCGGCCAGTAAAAGAGAAAATCCCAGTACCTCTAACTGTAACATATCACAGCTCACATAGATGGATAGTAGAAAAAGAAGCATCGTATCAAATGACGAAGATATGTCTCCTCTGTAAAAAGAATGGGATGAAGCTTCTTGCCCCATATGTATGGACCACCCCCACAATGCTGTCCTTCTCATTTGCAGTTCGCATGACCAGGGCTGTCGATCTTACATATGCGACACTAGCTATAGGCACTCAAATAAGAAACTTAGCCGTTGTCTCACGAGAGGTTTTTTCTCTGGGATAGGATGGAATGGACGGAGGACGGAAGAGATGAATTCATCGATGGGTGAAACAGAGACGTCCACTGAAACGGAAGAATATTATTCGGTCGCGTTCTACATTTCTCTGGGGTTGACCGGAATGTGCGGAAGACGGATGAGATGGGATCGTGGGAGGGTGAAGCACAGACGGCCATTGAAAGCGGAAGAATATTATCCGGTCGCGTTCTAAGCAAGCAGGGTAACTAAAACATTTCAGAAACTGAAAAATAACAAACCAAAAAAGAAAAAAACTGATGGCTGCAGAAAACCCTATGACCAACAACGTTCGTCCCACGCCGCCGCCGGTGCCTCCGTATAAGGTTGGCTGGCAGGGAGGCATGGATCCAGCATCACCAAAAAAATCGTGGCGTGATATTGCTAAAGGAAAAGAATGGTGGAGAATACACGTAGGGCTTCCGGAAAAGTGAAAATTGAATTTGTCAATCATGATCGTTTGAACCTTAGAGGAAGGAACTGATTCGTCCTTGGGAGAATGCCCTAATCGTGAAACTTCTTGGGCGGGACTTGGGGTTTATTTCTTTAGTAAGAAGAATCACTGAATTGTGGAAAACCATTGCTTCATTCGAACTCTTGTTAAATTTGACAATGATCTGGACCTGGAACACGTCATCAATGATGGACCATGGCTAGTGCAAGAGAATTACTCAACACGTCATCAATGATGGACCATGGCTAGTGCAAGAGAATTACTCAACAGTTCGTACGTGGTATGCGGATTTTAACCCCGCTTGTGCCCTAGTCGAAAACACCATGCTTTGGATTCGATTTCCGGATCTCCCGATGTATTATTATAACAAAGACGTCCTTCTAGCTATGGCCGAAATTGTGGGAAAGCCAATTAAGGTGGATGATAACACGGCTAAAGCTAGTTTGGGTAAGTTTGCTCGGGTTTGTGTAGGAGTGGACTTGCTTAAGCCTCTAGTTGCTCGTTTTGAGCTAGAAGGGATTAAAGAAGTGGAATATGAGGGGCTATACATTGCTCGCACCAATTGTGGATGCTATGGGCACCAAAATGAATCATGTACACAGCCTAGTGTGATGAAGATGAAGCCGGTTACCCCTGAGAATATGCCTATGGAGGAGAATGTAGTGCCTGAGAATACGGATGAGCATGTTGTGACTGAAACTGCTCTTGTTACTCATACTGAGACTGTTCAAGAGTATGGACCCTGGATGATAGTTCCCCGACCAAAGAATAACTATAGAGGAAGAGGCCAAAACTGACTCATGCCAGGACACCATGTTCAGGCAGGAACACGTCGCAATACTACTGAAACTTTCGGTTCTGTTTTTGGGGGTATTGGTTCAACCACGGATTTGGAGAATACTGTTACTACTGTTTTTGGGAACTGTAGAGGCCGTGGAGGATACCAAACTCGGAGTAGAGGGACTGCTTCTTCCACTCGGAAACGTACATACATTTTCTCACATACAATTTTTGCTTCCTTTGATCCAATCAGTGGCATGGACGTGGAATCAGAATTAGCTTGCATGCATAATCGAGTGAAGGATAATATGGGTCGAGGAAAACGAAACCGTATGGAGACAGAAGTTGAGCCCAATGGACATGTTGACTTTGGCGCTTTCGGAGGTGACAATAATAATTCTAAATTAACTACTGGAGTTGAGATTAATAGTGAGCAATCAGTTGCTAATGAGTCACAGGGGAATGGTGAGCAATCTCCTATCTTGGTGAATTAGTGTGATGATGGTTCCCCCTTTTATACTTTCCATTATGTCTATCTTTATTTGGAATTGTTTTGGTGCCAGTGTACTGAATTTCAGAGAGCCCTGAGACATATTGTCTGCTGATATTTAGTTTTGCTTGAAACTCAGGTTCCTGGGTCAAGAGGAGCTAGTATTAGTAGATCGTTGAATTTTTTGGATTTTGAAGTGGTGGAAACGGATGGGTTCAGTGGTCGTATTTGGTTGTTCTGGGATCCTTCTCTTGTTACTGTGAATGTAGTTCACCGAGATATGCAGTTTATTCATTGCCAGGTTACTCTCCATGGGGTAAATCGAGAGGTATTCCTGGGTAGTTCACGGCGGTCTATGTTCGACCCTAGATGGAGAATAAACAGAAATTCTTCGAAGCTATATGTAGCCTGAGTGGTTCGATTAATGCCCCTGGGTTGATAGCTGGTTACTTTTACTGCATTAAGGAAGCAGATGAGAAATGGGGGGGGGGGGGGGGGGTCTCATAAAGTTCTAAACATATGTGTTATGTTTGCAGATTGGATTAATAATTTACAGCTTATTGATCTTGATTTTGTTGGTCCGCATATTACCTAGTTTAGACTACCCCGTGGTCCCGTGTTGCTTACAGGTTAGATAGAGCCTTGGGAAATGTTGATTTGCGCCACTTATTTCCGAAAGCAATTGTGTGTCATCTTGATCGTAATAAGTCCGATCACGTTCCTTTATTGATTGAGCTGCATGGGAGGGTTAAACCGATTTCCCTGTTTCGGTGTCAGGCTGCTTGGTTGACCAATCTTAATTTAAAAATGTGCTTAGGGAGAATTGGCCCAATGGTTTTGTTGGGAAAAACAATGTTGTTTTGATAATTACCAAACAGCAAGCTATCATACAGCAGGTAGTTCCAAACAGCAAGCTATCATACAGCAAGTAGCTGTCCCGAAGCTGTTCATATCGCTTTACAATTTATCCTGCATCCTGCGTTGCTTCATCATACAGCAAGTATTTGCACTGCCATCATACAGCAAAAGGATAATTGTCTATCATACAGCAAGAAGCACAAGTCAATATGACACCAAGTATGGAAGCTGTCCTGAATCATTCATACAGCATCATTCCATACAGCGTTAGTCAATCACCATTTGGATACGGTGATCCGGCTGTAAAGTGTAAGATATTCAAACACTTATCCAATAGGACTGAAGACCGTTGGAACGGAATCTACTTTACTCGCTAAAGTCAAAGACCCGTTTGGAAAGAAGTATTTAAATACTGAAGGGATAAAGTATTTAAATACCATCCGATAGAGATATTCAATCAAGGAGCAAAAACCGGATCTTGTTCATCAACACGTTGGAACGGACTATTGGGTCAACGAATCTATTGACTCAACGGATCTATTCCCAACGGATCTATTCAGAGGCTATATATATATATCCCGAAGTTTGAAGATCAGCATACAAGAATATATACGCTAACACTCTGAACTCTTACAAGCGATATTCAAACGATCAAAAGACTGAATATTGATTATCACCGGATCAAGCTTACAAGAGCAAGTATATTTCTTCCTAGCATCAATCCATATCTGAAGAAGAAAAAATATACTCAAGTCATCAAGAACAGCCATCATCAGCTCAAGAACTTCATATTCAAGCTGTTGTTCTTACTCGGTTACTTTACTTTTACATTTGAGTAAAAACCTAGTTCTGTGTGAACTAAAGAAGATATTCAGACCTGTGTGGGACGAATAGGACGAAACTTTGGAACTGTGTGTGAAGAAGCAAGTCAAGAGTTAGCTTTGAGCAATCTGTGTCAACGGTTGAAAGCGACGGTCTTTGTATCAATCTGTATGAACGATACAAGGATAGGTTTAATTATAGATACGTAGTTGTGTATGCAGTGTTTATAATAAACATTTTTACTCCTGTGTGGAGGACCAGTGGACGTAGAGGGGTTTACCTCGAACCACTTTAAATCTTGTGTCATTTACCTTCTGCAACTTATTGTTTTCATTACTGTAATTATTTTTAAGTATACAATGCAAACTATCTTTAACAAGACTTCCGCTACGCACTCTAATTTGTAAAAGGCACAGCTTGTTGCTTAAACACTTTCCAAGATGTATTTTGTATACTTAGTGGCCAACAAGTGGTATCGGAGCGGTTGATTCTAAAAAGAATCAGTCGTATTTTTAACGAATCAGATCACTTATTTTTGAAAACAGTCTTTATCTTCCTATATTCTCATATGGATACATCTATGATCAATAAGGTTCATATTGTAATATCCGCAATTTCGGATTTCCGGTAATTTTCTTTTTTCGGCGGAGGTCCGTTTCGACGACTCGTTTGGGACCGTTTCATCATTCTGAGAATGATTAATTCTGCACTTTTTGTCATCCGAGTTCGTTTCGATATTGTTTTGTTGAGTTCCGTGTTTCTTAACGACTTTTCCGCACTCGAGTTCGATTCTTGTGAATCTCGTTCGAAATTACTGTTTCGAGTTTCCCGTAAGTCCGTTTAACTTTGTTAGACGTGTTGTGAACTTCGATTTGGCTATTCGATCACGTATCGTGATTTTCGGACGTTTTGGGCCATTTTCGTAATTTCCTAAAGTTTGGGGTAATTACCTTCCTTTGTCGAATTTCGAGCCTTCGGGTGGTCGGAATCGTGTGTTCTCTTAGTGCTCGAATTCGTCTTTGCGAGTGCTTCGTAACCGAATCTCCGATTCGTATTCAGGTTCGGGTTTCGGGGTCGTTCGGATCGTCGTTGTCGGAATCATTTTTTTTTCCTGGAGGGTGCTGGCCGGACCTGGGCGAAACGGCCCTGAAAACGGCGCTCACCGGGTCGGCCAGGACTGGCAGCCTGCCGAGACACGGCCGAGACACACGGCGCTCGTGTGGGCCGTTTGATGCGCCGTGTTCGGCAAGAGTACATATATGGCAGGACAGTCGGGTTTTTCATCATTTTTCTTACTCGTTTAATCCTCTTCCGCGGCTGGAGGTTTGATGATCATGGAGGAATGTTGTTAGTTGTTAAATCCATGAAGTTCCTGAGTCCATAACATCGATTAATCATTCCATAACTTGCTCCGATCGACCGAATCAGGATAAGTTTTCTTAAAATCTAGTTTTGGAGATTTTGTTCGATTTGTCCGATTAATCCGTTTTAACTCAGAATAGTGATGGATTGATGATTGTTAAGCTATATTATATTGAATTCCTTGTTATTCCACGGTTGGATTGTATTGATTCGTCGTTTTGGTTGAGTTTTAGTCGACGCCTTGAAGGTGTCCGACAAAAGGTCTTAGAGGGGGGTTTGGGCGTTGTATGATTATTATCCTACGATTGTTGATTTATCATTGGTATGACTTAGGGACGAAATTCTTGTGAAGAACTCGAGTCGGAACCCTTCCGTTCGTTGTCTTCTTCGTGGTACTAGCTTCCCGGTCGAACCGTGTTCTTCGGGGTATTCGGTAACGGTTATTAAGGCAAGTATCCTATTATACGACTTGTATATTGCGACTAATAATCACGTATGAGATTTATAATGATTTTGCTTGCCTTCGTAAATATGTTCTGTTTGAATTGGTTGTGTATTCCGCAAATTGAAGGCTTTGTGATAATAGTGTTATATTGGTATACGTGTTAGCTGTTGTGCCATTTGTGCAGGATTGCGACGTACTTATGGGATGGTTGTACACTTGGTTGTGCAATGTATTGTGTACCGAATGTGTGTTATGTTGGTTGTGTGTCGTTGATTGATGATAGTTGTTGCGAGTGTTGAGGTTGTGATATGTGCGTGTGATGTACGATTTTGTGGTGATCAACGTGATTGAATAACTGTGCTCATTGTTGTATGTGAATGTGAATGTGAATATGTGTGTGACCGCTAAGTTCACTCGTGTTGGTTCGACGGGACCTACGAGGATTCGTGGCAGTGGACTACGGGGTCAGAACTTAGTGAGGTACTGAGGTCCAATCGTGCTGGTCTGACGAGGCCTACGATAACGCATGGCAGTGGACCATGAGTTTCGGACACAGTACGTCCAACCGGGTGAGCTCGACGGGGCTTACGGAGACACGTGACAGTGGATTACGGTGTCATGAGCATGATTATTTTCAAATCAAAGTTTTGAAAGGAAAAGTTTTATGAAAATGAATGTTGGACCGAGTCCTAAGCTTGAGTAAAATGTTTCCCGTATTGTAAACTGTTGAGTTATGAAACAAGATTTGGGTTAAGGCCCTAAAGTTTTTCGAAAGGTTTTGTGAATCAGGACTTGAGGTCTTAAAGGTTTTGAAATTCTAAAAATTCCCGAGATGATAATCTTATTTTCGAATGCTTCATAACTTATCTTCCCTTGTGAAAACCTCCCGGGAATATTTTGATACTTGATTATTATATTTGATTCACGATTATTATTTGCTTGTTACATTTCGTATGATTTGATACTTGCACTAATAAAACACTGGAGTTTTACTAACCCCCGAGTAATCGGGGGGTGGATGTCTGTTTTGCGTCCAGGTACATGCAGATTCAGGGGAGCAGTCACAGGATTGGCACAAGAGGATGACGAACTGCGATACTAATCAAGAGTTGAGAGTTGTTCTGATTTTCGTTGTGTTGTCCGAGTTGATTTCAGTCTTCCGTTGTATTGTGTTTCGACCCTTGTGTGGGTAATGTTGTATAAGTCAATTTTGTTGATTGAGTTGTATGACCTCATCAGTCTGTGTGTTCGCGTGTAAGTGACCTTAACGGTCTGTATTATTTTATTGTTTGACCCAGGGCAAGCAGTTGGTCGTTTTGTAAGGTATAGCCTGGTAGATCCTCGTAAAAAGGGGTCTACGGAGTGTAATATTCCCATATGGTTTTGGGGGTGTTACATTTATGGTATCGGAGCTTAGGTTGCGGAAACCTAGGTTGTCGGGTCGGGTCAAGTCGTGATTTGTCGAGTAATGTGTTGTCTTGTCGTTCGAGTCGTCAGGTGACAAGTTGAGTTGTGCGTAGTCACGACGTGTCGGTTATGTTGTCGGACGAGATTAGTATCGTGGGCGACCGTCACCTCCGTGCGACCTGTGGATGTAAGTCTCCTCCTTTATGCGTAATACCTGTGTATCTCGATTTTATCTTAGTGAGTTAATTGCGGTGCATAATTTTACATAGTATGTGTATAGAACTGGGCACGTTATTGTTTTATCTTTGAACCACCGGGTGGGGTGGTATGTTATGAAAGTTGTAAACCTTGATGTAGAGATGGCCACGGTTCCGGTTCCGGTTCGAACCGGAACCGAACCGCCGGTTCCACGGTTCTGGAAATGGGAACCGGAACCGAACCGGTAACTTATTGCTACGGTTTCGGTTCGAACCGGGAACCGACGGTTCCGGTTCCGGTTCCGAACCGGCGGTTCCCGGTTCGAACCGTCCGAACCTAATTTTTTTTTTTTTTTTTTAGTTCCCTTCACTACCGACGTAGGTTGATTCGTCGGGATCCTCTCGAATAACACCACATAGACGAAGAGAGCCTCGTGGTCTATTTCCAATAGTAGAATCGTACTTAATAACGTTTTTGCCCTTACCACTACAACCCGAGCCGGAATCGGAAGAGGCCATTTGTGTAGGGAAAATGCGTAATAAATTGAGAGTAATAAAAATGAGTACGAGTACAAAATGCTTAGTGGAGCTGAAAGTTGGTGTGAAAAATGGTGAGGATTGAGATGTTATTTATAAGGAGAAATTAGAGGTAAAATTGGGAGAAAATTAAATTTGAAATTCAAATTTGAAATTTGAAAAAATAAAAAATTCCGTGGAAGCAGCCTGTCATGTAGACTTTGCACTGCATTGTAGAGGTGGTTTCAAAAAAAAATAAAAAATTCTACTGCCATGTGCAAACTTTGCAAAGTTTGTTTCAAAATTTCAACCGTTTCCCTTTTTTAACGGTTCTCATGGTGCAGGCCGGTTCCTTTTTTTCAACGGTTCCCGGTTCGAACCGTGAACCGGCCGATTCGAGCAGTTCGGTTCGAGCGAACCGTGATTACATTTTCGGAACGGAACGAACCGTCTAGACACGGTTTGGTTCGGTTCGAACCGTAACACGGTTCGGTTCTGCAACCGCCCTATACGGTCCGGTTTCACGGATCGGTTCCTTCCGTTTTTTGGCCACCTCTACCTTGATGGGTTTCGAAAGGTGCAAGCGGTAGAGTTTGTGAGAAACTCAGATGAATGATTTTCTTTGTGTGTTTAAACTTGATACCACGAGATGCATTTGATTAAATTGGCGACCACGGTTGCCATTTGAGTATGTGGTTTTAAATTCATTTTTTGGAATGTTGTAATTTGTGTCCGCTATGAGTAAGTTTGAGAATGTTTTACGAAGGACTTTCTGCTTTGAGAATTTTTGTAAAAATCGATTTTTGGAAAATATTTTGGTGGTGCGGTCAAACCACGGTTTATATGGATTTTTAAAATTTGTTAAATTTTGACAAATGGCCGTGTATTTTCAAATGACACAATCAGACGGTATTTGAAAAATGTGTTTTGAAGTACTTCAGACATTGTAAAATATTACCGTCGTTTTGGTTATGAACTAAAGGATTTTGGAAAATATTTATTTTGCAGAACGATTTTCGATTTTCGGAATTTTGAACTTCATATGTCCACGTGTTGGGGCTAAGTGGTTGTAATAAGTTTGTGGTGTTGTTGTGCTCGCCGGAGAATGTTTCAGTGTTTTCTAAATGTTGAGATACATGGTTTTGATTGGACGACCGAGGTATTATAAGTGTTTTCAAAAATTTCATTTCACCAAATTTTTCAAACTTGAGAATTTTAAAATTTTATCATTTGAATAATACCCCGGAAATATTTTATTTTTGTTGCTAGTGTTTGATCCCTACGATACGTGTGTGGTTTTGACTGTGTTTGATTTGGTAAAATCCAAACATCTCTGTTGATGTGACTGTGTGAATTATTTTTAATGAAATTCTTAAATTACAGTGTTAGTTCGTGCACTTGTGTGATGACTTGGAGTTGATGTTTTATCGTGCTGCTATTTATCGTCCTATGTTGACGTTGTGATGTTTGGTTGGTTGTGTTATTCTGATTGATTGTCCGTTCAGTATGCCGAGAGGTCGAGGCCGAGGACGTGGTCGTAGTCGTGGTCGTGATCAGGAGCGTGAGAGGGCGACTCACTCCTTGTCGAGTACCAATCAGCTCGGTACAGATCAGGGACATTCTCATTCAGCCAGCGTTAACGTTGACGTTGGCGCCGCCACCATCCTCCGTCAGGTGGTTGACCAGTTAGTGCAAATGAATCAGGCCGTACGTCGGGATGAGAACCCAAATAGGGATAACGGAACTAGTAAGTGGTTATGAGATGTGATGAAGATGCAGCCGCCCCGTTTTGTGGGTTGTCTGACTTGTTGGGTTGGGAAAACTGGCTCTTCCAGTTGGACAGAATATTTGATGTTGTAGCTTGTCCGGATGATAGGAGGGTACCCATTACTCAGGTACTCGACAAAGAAGCTGCAGACTGGTGGCAGGCTGTAGTGCCTGCAGATCGTACACCTACATGGGCTGAGTTTAAGACCGCCATGGAGGCAGAGTATTGCCTGTTCGTGAACGCATAATCGTTGAGTTTTTCTCGGCTACGCCCCAGGATGTGTCAATATCTCAGGCGATAGTCGATTATAATCGACAGTTGGCTTATGTTCGGGATCAAGTGAGAAGTGAAGCGGACAAGGTCCGATACTTCAATATGCGCATGAAACCCCATATCCGTGAGAGTATGGCTCCGCTTATGTGTACCACCCTGAAAGAATATCAGGACCGAGCTTTAGCCATTGAGATGGCTGTTTTTGTGTCGGAATCTGGTTCAGAGAGTAAGAGACAGAAGACCTCGAGAAATTTTTCAAGAGGCCAGAGAAGTGAGATCCGTGAGCCTGTTGCTTCGCATTTTCCTTCTGGGAGCACTCCTCGTTCGATTGACCAGTCTAAGAACCTTACTCTGGAGGCGAGTAAGACGGTCGGTGTGAAGACACCTTGGCTGCGGTCGTGTGGGCCATGCGAGATGTAATTGTCGTTCGCCACCGGTTAATTGTTTTAAGTGCGGCAATCAGGGCACCAAGCGGTGCATTGTGAGACCGTTGCCAAGATGTTCGGGAATCGGGTTTCGTTCCTACTCGGAGTGCCGGTGGTGTCCAGTGATGTAGTTGTGTATCGTACTTCGTGCTGTAATTCGTGTAGAAATTGATATTTGTTGCGTGAACTTTTTGGTTTTGTTTGTATTCTACCATGATGTTTTATTTTAAGTTTCGGGACGAAACTTATTTTTAATAGGATAGAATGTAATATCTGGTATTCTCGTTTTCTGTTATCTTGAATTGTTTGTCTTGACGTCGGACATTTTCTTGTTGACGAGAATCGGAGTGAATTCTATCATAATACTATATTTGTTTCTACCGCATAGTCGTTGTGGTCAGGTGCGACTTGTTGTCGCGTGCGTTTCTTTGATTAAATGTGTGCATGTGATGTGTTGTTAACTACTCGTTGTTTTGAAACATAATCGGTGGCGTTGTGTTAGTCGTCGTGGGGCGTGTTTTCACGCCGTGTATTCCTTTACGTTGCTTGTAACGTTTCGCCGTTGGGCGCGATTTTTTTCGATTTTTGTGCATCTCGTTGAGTTTTCCTGGCGGGATATTGCTTCTCCCTACTTGATTTAAGTTTCGGGACGAAACTTCTTTTAAGGAGGGTAGAATGTAATATCCGCAATTTCAGATTTTCGGTAATTTTCTTTTTTCGGCGGAGGTCCGTTTCGACGACTCGCTTGGGACCGTTTCATCATTTTGAGAATGATTAATTCTGCACTTTTTGTCATCCGAGTTCGTTTCAGTATTGTTTTGTTGAGTTCCGTGTTTCTTAACGACTTTTCCGCACTCGAGTTCGATTCTTGTGAATCTCGTTCGAAATTACAGTTTCGAGTTTCCCGTAAGTCCGTTTAACTTTGTTAGACGTGTTGTGAACTTCGGTTTGGCTATTCGATCATGTATCGTGATTTTCGGACGTTTTGGGCCATTTTCGTAATTTCCCAAAGTTTGGGGTAATTACATTCCGTTGTCGAATTTCGAGCCTTCGGGTGGTCGGAATCGTGTGTTCTCTTAGTGCTCGAATTCGTCTTTGCGAGTACTTTGTAACCGAATCTCCGATTCGTATTCAGGTTTGGGTTTCGAGGTCGTTCGGATCGTCGTCGTCGGAATCATTTTTTTTTCTGGAGGGTGCTGGCCGGACCTGGGCGAAACGGCCCTGAAAACGGCGCTGCCGAGCGCCGTGTCCTGCGTCGGGTCGGCCAGGACCGGCAGCCTGCCGAGACACGGCCGAGACACACGGCGCTGGTGTGGATCGTTTGCTGCGCCGTGTTCGGCAGTAGTATATATATGGCAGGACAATCGGGTTTTTCATCATTTTTCTTACTCGTTTCATCCTCTTCCGCGGCTGGAGCTTTGATGATCATGGAGGGATGTTAGGTGTTAAATCCATGAAGTTCCCGAGTCCATAACATCGATTAATCATTCCATAACTTGCTCCGATCGACCGAATCAGGGTAAGTTTTCTTAAAATCTAGTTTTGGGGATTTTGTTCGATTTGTCCGATTAATCCGTTTTAACTCAGAATAGTGATGGATTGATGATTGTTAAGCTATATTATATCGAATTCCTCGTTATTCCACGGTTGGATTGTATTGATTCGTCGTTTTGGTTGAGTTTTTAGTCGACGCCTTGAAGGTGTCCGACAAAAGGTCTTAGAGGGGGGTTTGGACGTTGTATGATTATTATCCTACGATTGTTGATTTATCATTGGTATGACTTAGGGACGAAATTCTTGTGAAGAACACGAGTCGGAACCCTTCCGTTCGTTGTCTTCTTCGTGGTACTAGTTTCCCGGTCGAACCGTGTTCTTCGGGGTATTCGGTAACGGTTATTAATGCAAGTATCCTATTATACGACTTGTATATTGCGACTAATAATCACGTATGAGATTTATAATGATTTTGCTTGCCTTCGTAAATATGTTCTGTTTGAATTGGTTGTGTATTCCGCAAATTGAAGGCTTTGTGATAATAGTGTTATATTGGTATACGTGTTAGCTGTTGTGCCATTTGTGCAGGATTGCGACGTACATATGGGATGGTTGTACACTTGGTTGTGCAATGTATTGTGTACCGAACGTGTGTTATGTTGGTTGTGTGTCGTTGATTGATGATAGTTGTTGTGAGTGTTGAGGTTGTGTTATGTGCGTGTGATGTACGATTTTGCGGTGATCAACGTGATTGAATAACTGTGCTCATTGTTGTATGTAAATGTGAATGTGAATATGTGTGTGACCGCTAAGTTCACTCGTGTTGGTTCGACGGGACCTACGAGGATTCGTGGCAGTGGACTACGGGGTCAGAACTTAGTGAGGTACTGAGGTCCAATCGTGCTGGTCTGACGAGGCCTACGATAACGCATGGCAGTGGACCATGAGTTTCGGACACAGTACGTCCAACCGGGTGAGCTCGACGGGGCTTACGGAGACACGTGACAGTGGATCACGGTGTCATGAGCATGATTATTTTCAAATCAAAGTATTGAAAGGAAAAGTTTTATGAAAATGAATGTTGGACCGAGTCCTAAGCTTGAGTAAAATGTTTCCCGTATTGTAAACTGTTGAGTTATGAAACAAGATTTGGGTTAAGGCCCTAAAGTTTTTCGAAAGGTTTTGTGAATCAGGACTTGAGGTCTTAAAGGTTTTGAAATTCTAAAAATTCCCGAGATGATAATCTTATTTTTGAATGCTTCATAGTTTATCTTCCCTTGTGAAAACCTCCCGCGAATATTTTGATACTTGATTATTATATTTGATTCACGATTATTATTTGCTTGTTACATTTCGTATGATTTGATACTTGCACTAGTAAAACAGTGGAGTTTTACTAACCCCCGAGTAATCGGGGGGTGGATGTCTGTTTTGCGTCCAGGTACATGCAGATTCAGGGGAGCAGTCACAGGATTGGCACAAGAGGATGACGAACTGCGATACTAATCAAGAGTTGAGAGTTGTTTTGATTTTCGTTGTGTTGTCCGAGTTGATTTCAGTCTTCCGTTGTATTGTATTTCGACCCCTGTGTGGGTAATGTTGTATAAGTTAATTTTGTTGATTGAGTTGTGTGACCTCATCGGTCTGTGTGTTCGCGTGTAAGTGACCTTAACGGTCTGTATTATTTTATTGTTTGACCCAGGGCAAGCAGTTGGTCGTTTTGTAAGGTATAGCCTGGTAGATCCTCGTAAAAGGGGGTCTACGGCGTGTAATATTCCCATATGGTTTTTGAGGTGTTACACATATGTTCTCTATTAACGAATTTGATGATGGGAAAATTAGGATGGAAGCTCATCTTGCAGCCATGCACGAAATTGTCATCTAAGATGACCCCATCAAGATAATGAAGGTAAATCATGCCGCGAGGATAGGACAACCTCATGCAGAGATGCTCGAGAGGAGCGCGAACAATGGACCACAGATGATCGAAAACGCGCCAACCTTGACAATGTAGCTAAGAATGCGCTACTTGTCACTCTTGACAAAGGCACATTTTCAAAGGTAAAGAGCTGTAAGACAGCCAAAGAAATCTGGGATAAACTCAAGTTGATTTGTGAGGCAACTGAGCTATCAAAAGAAAACAAAAATTTCAAAACTAACTCAGCAATTCGAATCTTTTGAAATGAAACCAACTGAAACTCTTGAGGAACTTGACCTCGGATTTACTATAATTGTTGGTGAACTTGAAGCGTTGGGCAAAATTTATACGCAAAAGGAGAAGAATTTAAAAAAATTCATATCTCTCCCTGCCCGATGGGACATAAAAACCATAGCTATGCGTGTGTCATGTAATCTCAATGACATTTCTACTTTCGATCTCTTTTCTGACCTAAAAGCTTCCGAGTATGACATTGATAGGAGAGAGAAGACCGAAGAATCACCTGTAAGGACTACAGCGTTAGCTGCTGTATCGAACAGAAGACATCATGCCCAGCACATCCAAATCTGCCTACAAAAATGCTGACAACGACGACGACATCCTGTCACAAGCTGAAATGGCGCTTCTCATGCATAAAT
The DNA here is from genome assembly GCA_033398695.1 of Orobanche coerulescens. NCBI lineage: Eukaryota > Viridiplantae > Streptophyta > Magnoliopsida > Lamiales > Orobanchaceae > Orobanche > Orobanche coerulescens. The sequence goes on along the minus strand of JAWKAU010000175.1, from coordinate 258,917 downwards.
TTAAGAAATTCATCAAACAGTCTGGAAAGACTCCATACAGGCCCATGCCTTTCAACAAGGTAAATTCAGAATCTTCACCATAGTTATTAAAGGCGAAAGGCGCATCGAGGCGATGAGGGCTCGTATCGCCTGAGGCGCAAGGCGCAAGGCGAGGCGCACGCCTGAGCGAGGTGAGGCGCCCAAAAAAAAAAATACAAGAACTATAACATAACACAAAATTAAATTATAAACTTAATTTAAAAGCAACTCAACAAGCAAAAGACAATACTTAAACCAAATCATTCGTTTGCGGTGGCTTGAGCATTCGTACATAATTCCAACATATATCATTTTTGCTATTATTATGTGCACTTGAACCACCACTTTGCTCCATTTGTTACAAACTTACTATACGAATCTGCAAAATAATTAAGAATAAAAAAAACATAAAGAAAATTGTGAAAATAAGAACAGCCAAAAAATAAGACTAAAGGAAGGGGCTGGTTCAAACAGTGAAAAAAACAGCAAAAAAATAAGAAAAAAATAAAGAAAAAGGACTGGGAACTATAAAGAAAAATAAGAAAAAAAACATAAAGAAAAAACATGGCTATTAGAAGTTGATCCTGATCTGTATTTTTAGTTTGTGTTACGGACTGTTGTTGCTTAAGAGACAACATTAGGCAGAAGAGTAAAGAGTAATTATGCATGAAAGTAAAAATACTTAAAGTATCTTTACTTAAAGTTTGATCCTGATCACCAACCCTTAGATCAGCATGAAAGTAAAGATGCATTTCACTGTTGTTGCTTATGATACATTTTTACTTACATGCATGAAAGTAAAGATGCATGAAAGTAAAGATCAGCATCTTTATAGTGGGTGAATAGTGGAATACTTATAGTGGGTAAATATCTTTACTTTCATGCATCTTTACTTACAGTGAAATACTTAAAGCAACCCTTAGATCAGCATCTTTACTTTCATGCATAATTACTTGTTTATTAGAACTACTACTAAAGAAAAATAACAATCACACTTAAAGTTAAAACGTTTCATGGTCAAAGCATAAAGAAAAAAAGCATGGCTATTAGAAGTTGATATCAAACAGTGAAAAAAAAACAGCAAAAAAATAAGAAAAAAAACATAAAAAAAGGGACTGGGAACTATAACAGCAAAAAAATAAGAAAAAAAACATAAACAAAAAAAGGCAGGATCAAATACTTGAAATATGGCTGCGGCGGCGGCGGTCGGAAGCGGCTGCGGCGGCGGTCGGAAGCGGCGGCGGCTGGAAGTGGAGCGGCGGCGGTCAGCGGCTCGAAGTGGAGCGCACAGGTCTTGAACCTTTTTTTTTTTAAACTGAAAACCTAGTCCTTTTTTTTTAGAAAATAGAACGCTGAAAGACAGCTGAAAAAAAGACCCCAGTGAAGACTTATAAAGACCCAAAAAAAAACCCTAGACTGGAAAAAAAAAACGCTGGGCAAGGAAAAGGAAATAGGCGCGCCTTCTTAGCGCCTGGAGTGAAGGATAAGGCGCGCCTAGGCACGCCGAGGCGATCGCCTGGCGAAGGTCGCCCGCCTTCGGCCACAAAAGGCGACCTGCGGTTTTTTATGTGCGCCTCGCGCCTCAGGCGCGCCTCAGGCGCGCCTTTCACAACTCTGATCTTCACCATGTGGCGATTCTAACTTATGTTATAATTGCAGAAAATCGGGACATTATGCGAACAAATGTCCGCATCCTAAAGTCCAAAAGTTGTCGGAAGCCGAGCAACAAGAAAAGAACGAAAGGAGACGTGCTTGGAAGAACAAGCTCAAGGCCCTGATCGGCGAATCAGAAGCCTCCCCCGCTCAAACCAAGACCGAGGAATATCGTCAGGCGGTTCCTGACGTGACTCGTCCGATGATGAACTCGAAGATAAAGCATATATGTGCTTTTTGGCCAAAGATATTCCGAAAGATGAAGATAGCGATGATGAGGTAAGCTCAACATCCGACATTCCTATTAATGCATCTCATACTTTCGAAAATATGATGAATGAATTTAAAAACATTCAAAAGACCCATGAGACATTGAAACGTGAAAACATACCGCTCGAAATTTCTAACTTAGAGCTGAAAGAAGAAAACGACTTGATGAAAGTTAATTACGAAAATATGTCTGTCGATTGTGAAAACAGCAAAGTTGATTTTGAAAAACCCATGGAGAGCAATCATCAACTTGCTCATGAACTAAATGAGGCTAAGTCTCACAGTGAAGGCAAGACAAATGATTTCGCTCTGCTCGAAGCCAAAGTGAAAACTCTAAAAAAACGAGAAGGAGAACTTGAGACCATGTTGAAATCTTTCGAGAAATCATCTAAAAGGATGGAAGAAATTATAAGCACCGGGCAACATGCTCACGATAAAAGTGTCTTAGGATACAATTCATACTCCAATAAAGGGAAAACTAGTACAGTGTTCGTCATGGGTTTGGAACCCATTCCTGTACCGGAAGAAATCCCGAGTCCCGCAAAGGCAACAGCTGTACAGCGTACAGCAAAGGCTGTCATTCCGCCAGTCATATCATAGACAGTGGAATCCTCACTTGTAAGGTGCATCCAACAGCATGCTCCCCGAGCATATCAACAGCGCCAACAGCCGTTCAGAAAGAAGGCTGTATCCAAATATCAAGGGCCCGCATGGCAGTACTTCCAACAGTACAGCGCGCCTAGGTATTGGATACAGGAGCCTCGTTATCCATCAAGAAAACATGTCACCGCGCAGTATCATCAACAGCTTTGGGAATCCAACTGGAGACCCATATGGCAAGCTGTAAGGCTGAAGAAAATGGCTCCACCTCCAAGACAACATTCGTACTGGATTAATAATAATAACCCTGAATTTTTCATGCATAATCATTATCAAGGTTACAGCGACTACGTGCCTGCCCCACGTAGATATCGCAACAACGGACCTAAAGCAACCTATAGTAAGCCCGTTACTGTCAGGAAAATCTAGGTACCTAAATGCACTAACATCCATGGACCCAACAATCAAAGAGGACCTAAATCTACTTAATTTCTTTGCATACAGGACATCTTAGAGAAGGACATCTGGTACTTCGACAGCGGATGTTCTCGGCATATGACAGGAGATAAAAGCAAGCTGTCAGATTTTGTAGAAGGTCGCAGTCCAAATGTGCGCTTCGGTGATAAATCCAAAGGTCGAACAAGAGGGAAGGGAACCCTCATTATTGAAAAATTCAAAATCTCTAATGTAGCTTATGTTGAAGGCTTACAGTATAATCTACTTAGTATTAGCCAGTTCTGTGACAAACAGTTCTCGGTGAAATTCTATATAGATCATTGTAGAGCCAAGAACATCCTGACCAAAGAAGTTGTGCTCACAGGAAGCTGATCAGGCAACATGTATATTACTGACTGGATGCCTATGAGTTCCACAATTCCTTGTTTTGTTGCCAAAGGCACTGCAGATCTTAGGTTACATTCTTTTGGGTGAATGAATCAATCGAATCGAATCGAATGGATCTGAACTAAATCACAGAATGGACTCAATCGAATCAACTAAACTGAAATATATATTAAGGGTAAATAATAATAATAATAATAATAATAATAATAATAATGATAAATAATAATAATAATAATAGTAATTAACAACAACAATAATAGTAATATTATTAATAATAATAATAATTAAGATTAATAATAATAATAAGAAGAAGAAGAAGAAAGTGAACTAAATCGAATCAATCGAATGGACTCGAATCAATGAATCGAATGGACTCGAATCGAATCAGCGAAAATAAGTCCAAAAGAACAGAGCCTTAGCTGGCTATGGCACAAGAGGATGTATCACGTCGATTTCAAGACGATCAACAAGCTCGCTCGACAGGGAATGGTTAGAGGTTTGCCCGATGTGTCATTCAAAAAGGACAGTGTCTGTGGACCCTGTCAGAAAGGCAAACAAATTCAAACTACCCTGAAAAGCAAATCCTACCTTTCAACTCACAAAGTTCTGGAAATGCTACACATGGATCTATACGGTCCTGTAGACCCGGTAAGTTTGGGAGGTAAGAAATATTGTCTCGTTATTGTTGATGATTTTTCCAGATATGCTTGGACAATCTTCCTGCGCAAGAAGAAGGAAACCAGATCAAAGCTGCCCGAGCACCTGAGGAAGCTTCAAAATGAAAAAGGGTTGAGTATCGTGTCCATTCGTTCTGACAGAGGTACTGAATTTACTAACCGTTTTATAGAACAATACTGTTCGGAAAATGGGATACAGCACGAATACTCAGCTGCCCGCACGCCTCAACAAAATGGTGTTGCCGAGTGAAAGAACAGGACGCTAAAAGAAGCAACAAGGACCATGATTGCCGCAAGTAAGTTGCCACAGCGTTTCTGGGGCGAAGCCACCAATACAGCGTGCTATACACAAAACCGTTGTATCATCAACAAACACCACAACAAAACAGCATACGAGGTATGGAACAACAAAACTCCATTAGTTTCATATTTTCACATATTCGGTTGCCGGTGTTATGTTTTGAACAACGGGAAAGATCAACTTAGAACCTTCGATGAGAAATCCGATGAAGGGATATTTGTAGGATATTCCTCTGTCAGCAAAGCTTACAGGATCTTTAATAAACGGAAGCTGACAATTGAGGAATCAGTACATGTACTGTTCGACGAACTTCACCATGATCCTACAGGAGTAGAAGATCTTACTCAGAATATCCAACAACTCACCATTAATGACCCTCAAACTCCTATAGAGCCTGTCGTTGACTTAGAAATCAACCCCGCAGCTGTAAGAACAGAGGTAGTTGAAGTTGATGCTGTACAAGTTGAAGCTGAAACTACAGCAACCCAAGATACAGTACGGGACGCCGAATTAGAACCCGACAGAAGATGGTTGAAATATCACCCACAGGAGTTGATCATCGGAAACATTGATCCTGGAGTTTCAACCCGTAGGAGAATACAGAGTACACAAGGAAATGTACTATGTGCGCAAGAAGAACCCAAATCTGAGATATCTCCATTTCGTGTATAGAAATCTCAAGCTGAACTTTTTCTACCGAAGAAGCTCTAGACAATTCTCACTGGATTACATCTATGGAAGAAGAGCTTAATGGTTTCGAAAGAAACAACATATGGTATCTAGTACCCAGACCTGAACATCAAGCCGTAATTGGAACTAAATGGGTATTTAGAAATAAGAAGGATGAGAATGGACTTGTTATTAGAAACAAATCCCGTCTAGTCGCATAAGGCTACAGACATGAAGAAGGCATAAACTATGATGAAACTTTTACCCCTGTTGCCAGACTAGAAGCCATTAGGATATTTCTAACCTTGCCGCCCATAAGAGCTTTATTGTATATCGAATGGACGTCAAGAGCGCATTCCTGAATGGAGACCTTGCCGAAGAAGTCTATGTTGAACAACCACCAGGGTTTGTCAACACAAAAGGCGGAGACCTTGTATACAGGCTACGAAAAGCACTGTACGAACTTAAGCAAGCACCGACTCTGTCCCTGTACCTTACCAATAATGGATTTGAGAAAGGTGCTGTGGACAAGACCTTATTTAAGATACAGGAAGGTGATGACCTTCTAATGATTCAAATATACGTGGATGATATTATTTTTTGTTCAACTAACCTTGCTTTATGTCAAAGGTTCTCTCATCTCATGCAAAGTAAATTCGAAATGAGTATGATGTGACAACTTAGCTATTTCCTAGGATTGCAGGTAAAGCAGTTGCCTACAGGAATCTTCATCGACTAGGAAAAATACAGAAAGGAGCTTCTCAACAAGTTTGGAATGAATAATTCCAAATCCTCGTCAACCCCCATGAGCACTTCCGTGCAAATTAGTGCTGATGAAGCTGGAAAGCCGGTTGACCAATCACTCTACAGGAAGCTAATTGGCTCACTCCTGCACCTAACAGCTAGCAGGCCCGATATCCAGTTTGTTGTAGGAGTGTGTGCTCGATATCAAGTTGCACCTAAAGAATCACACTTCACAACAACCAAACGAATCCTGGAGCACGTCAAAATACTACAAAACGGATACAAATCATACCACAAATAAGCAAACGTAATCTCATCCAATATATATAATTCAATGCCCAATTATAAAGTAATCAACACGTTTATGCTCATATAAGCTCAACGACAACTCTAAGATATGTGTAAAATCATGTACGAACAATCCATACTGCTCAAGGACATCCTATAGCTTGTTGCCCACATTACATTCGAATCTAGGCGAGGATATATCCTAGAAGATCTAAAGGTAGAGATCAAGAACAACTAATTCGCTTCAACGGTAAAATATTCTACGATCTCTTAGATCTAGATTAGAATATTACCAAATACCAAAGTTAGACTGTATAAGTCTATTATTTATTTAAATTTCTTATTGATCTGTTTATGTAAATAATTAACAAGTCTAAATAGGCCCGATATGGCTAAATCTAATTTTTATAAAACCGCTTCCACTGCTTTTATTTCTAACACGCAGACCATGTAAAATAAAATACAAGAAAATAAGACAATGCACATACCGTGCAAATTACATGATTAATGGAGTACACAAACTGCAAAATATGTGGTTGGTACGCAACCGAAAACCTCAAAATTCTGGTCATACTAGTTCACTATAATTCCTGCAATGAATCTCATTCAAAATAGTACATCCATCAATTCACTAACTGTAAATAGACCTGCACTATGACTAAATATATGATTCTAAATGATATAAAATCACATATATTTAATTAAGCTAATAAATTTTAAATTTTTAACTTAATTAAAATTTGTTATTTAGTATTTATTTAATTAATTCGAAATTGATTAAAAATTAATTTAATTTTAATTGATTAAAATAGACCTATCCCTCCTAGTGTTTCGATGAACTTGATTTGTAAATATACTCCCACTAAATATTTGAAATAAATCGAATTATCATATTTCAAGTCCTGCTTTACTCGCATGGACAGTTGGCCGCCCGCCGCCCATGCGGAACCTTGTTTCCGCGCCCCACGACCTGTCCTGCTGGTGGCCGTGGCAATTCTGCCCAATTTCCATGCTGGCGGCGGTATAGCTCCGTGGCCCATCATATATTTCTTTTAGAAATTTTTAAATTTCAGAAAAATAACAAAAACGAAAATCTAACAAAAAATTATATCTGAACTCCAAGTTTTAATTCAATTTAGAGAAAAATACACTGCAAGCCTTTAAGTTAGTTATTCCATTGCGAGAGAAGAGAGGAGAAGAATGGAGGCAATGGTTCATCGCGAGAGGAGAAGAGAAGAACGAAGGTTCAAATTCACAGAGAAGAACGAAGAAGTGAAAGAAGATCGAAGATGTAAGTGTTCGCAGAGAAGGAAGGGATTTGTGGGTTTCTGACTGCGAAGAGAGGAGTGAAAGATTCGAAGCAGTTTCAGTTTCGATTAAAGTATGTATTTTGTTTCCCTCGTGTTTTGTAGTGTAGTTTACGTGGATGATGACATTCTCTTGGAATATTCAAGTGAAGATGGGCAAATAATAGAACCTACTTGGTGAGCTTTATGATTTATGGGGTTCATGCTACAAGATTTGTATATATGTTTTTGAATCTGACACCATTTTCATACAATAGGTATTTGCCTATAATTCCGATGATATTGGTAAACGGATGTCGTGGAATTGGAACAGGATGGAGTACTTTGGTGCCTAAGTATAACCCTTCGAGCATTATAAAAAATGTGAAGCATTTTATAGAAAAAAGACAAATGGATGCTATGATTCCGTGGTACAGAGGATTCAATGGTAAGATTAAGGAAGCTAACACGGTGAATGGTGTTGTTACCACCTACACAGTCACTGGAATCATAAAACATGTAGAGACTACTGTAACGATAACAGAGCTTCCAATTGGAACGTCCACTAAAAAATATAAGGAGTTTTAAGAGTCTATTACCATTGGAAATGGCAAGAGCAAGGATAAGTTCATTGAGGTACATTACTGTTTTTTCTTAAATTCGTTTACACAGCGGTGATTTAAAATGGTAGAAAACTCATTAATAATTTTTTTATGCAGAGTTTTTTGTGATAACTGTAAGGATGAAAAAGTGGATTTCACGGTGACGATGTCAAAGAAACATCTTTCGGAACTTTCGGTAGATGATTTACTTGAGAAGTTCAAGTTGACCACTTCTAAACACAATAAACATGCATTTGTTTGGTGAACGTGGTGATATAAAGAAATATGTTGATCCTCTTGAAAGTATGTATGGTCATTAATCGTTTTATATAATTTTATGCTACTCAGTAGATTGTTCGGTGGAGATAATTATTCATTATGTTCTGCATGCAGTTTTTGAGGAATTCTGCATATTAAGGAAAAAAAATATACGTATAAAATTATTGAGAGGTCAGCATATTTCTTTATATCAGCATATTTCTTTATATCACCTCGTTCAACAAACAAATGCATGTTTGTTGTGTTTATAGAAGTGGTCAGCTTGAACTTCTCAAGTAAATCATCTACTGAAAGTTCCGAAAGATGCTCCTTCGACATCGGCGCCGTGAAATCCACTTTTTCATCCTTACAGTTATCACAAAAACTCTGCATAAAAAATTATTAATGAGTTTTCTACCATTTTAAATCACCGCGGTGTAAACGAATTCAAGAAAAAACAGTAATGTACCTCAATGAACTTATCCTTGCTCTTGCCATTTCCAATGGTAACAGACTCTTAAAACTGCTTATATTTTTTAGTGGACGTTCCAATTGGAAGCTCTGATATCGTTACAGTAGTCTCTACATGTTTTATGATTCCAGTGACTGTGTGGGTGGTAACAACACCATTCACCGTTTTAGCTTCCTTAATCTTACCATTGAATCCTCTGTACCACATAATCATAGCATCCGTTTGTCTTTTTTCTATAAAATGCTTCACATTTTTTATAATGCTCGAAGGGTTATACTTAGGCGTCGAAGTACTCCATTCTGTTCCAATTCCACGACATCCGTTTACCAATATCATCGGAATTATAGGCAAATACCTATTGTATGAAAATGGTGTCAGATTCAAAAAACATATATACAAATCTTGTAGCATGAACCCCATAAATCATAAAGCTCACCAAGTAGGTTCTATTATTTGCCCATCTTCACTTGAATATTCCAAGAGAATGTCATCATCCACGTGAAACAAAAATCTTGTAACAAGAGGGAAAAAAAGAAAAAGAAAAATAAAAGCAAATTTATATATCTCACAGTGTAATCTTGAAGCCATTTCTTTCTATCTTCAGCCTTGTCCTTACCTTTGTCATCTTCTTCACCATACCAATATAAATCTTTTTGTTGCTCTTTCATATTATTAAAATATTCCTCGCCTTCGAGGTCTGTACTTGTTCCCAGCCCCTATATGAAACAGACAAGTAAAACCCGCTGAAATAACTGAAATCCCTAAATGGCAATATCATTAATGAACTTCATTACACTCCCCCAAAGAAAACTAACCTTATAGTACTTGGTGGTAAACTCTCTTACGTTTTCCCCCATTCTTTGTTTCCAAATTTCATAATCAGAGATGGTATAGAAAGGTATTGTAGTATTTCCATGAGTAACTTGTAGAAGACAAATATTACACATTTCAAATGAAATGAAATTACATACTATATTCCATTAATCAAGGAGTATATGTGTCATTGAAAAACCTTATTGATAGGTGATCATTGAAACAAAATTAGGAACTTTTTTCAGCAATGATGGCCAGAGCGAATGGATGAAATTAATTATCAGACCCTTGATATGAGAACCGTCATGGTCCTAAAGATGGAGAAAGTTTGATATCAGTTTTAAAGACCAACAATTAAAAAAAAAAAGCTGATTAAATAACAAACGAGGAAGTTATTCTATTTTAAAGAAAGACAATTTGATATAAAATGACAAAAAAACATCCCTCCAATTCAAATAACTATAATAAAAGAGCCGACTTTTAGGCATTGATTTGATGATGTGGCACAATATACACCATCCTTACTTTTTTATTTAGGGTGCGTTTGCTTTGAATGAGCTGAATAGGTCTGATTAAAAGGCCCGTTTTTTAATTGGGCTGATTACTTATATTTTAGGCCTATTAAACTGTTTGCTTGGGCTTTTTAGAATGTATGATAAAGATGTATTACTTCTATAGTTGTGTTTGATTCGGTTTTCATTACATCAGATTAAATAATAATTGGACCGAAGTGTCCTCAAAATTTTAATTACAGCAGGCCGATTTTCATTCAATCAAGTTCTCCTCCCCACCATATACCCGCTCTCTGTCCTCACACAAACCCTAGTGTGGTCGTCGAAACTAAGCCCAGAAAATCACCCCCAACTCCGCACAAGAAATTCGTCGCTCAACATCGCACAAGAGACGGCAATTCGTTGCTCGTGTAGCTGGTAATTGTTGACTTCGTCGCCGATTAAAATGATACGAAGTTGAAACGAGTTATGAATATGTGATTTGGATACTCCAGGATAACAGTTATAGCAGCGGCTGCTCATGAAGAAGATAACTCACCTTACAGCGGCGAGAGGGGCGACAAGAGAAATTAATCGGACCCCCATGGACCGATAAATTATCAGGCCGGCCCGCGTATTTGAACACGGGCCTTAATGTTTTCGCAGGCCGCACAAGTATCAAGCAAACACCCTAATCGCCTATATAGGCAATTTTTTTCCGCCCTATTGGGCCTTAATCTGACCAAGCAAACGCACCCTTATTGGTCATGAAACCATACTTATATATACACACACACACACTAAAACCAATCTGTATATTACCATATAACAAAAGAAAGACATCGCTTTCAAATCTCAATCTACTGAGAAAAATCTGATGCATATCCCCATACTCAAATTATGTATGGAAGAGCTGTATAGCCAATATCATAACAACAAATAGGCAAAACCGCATGCGAAGGAAAAAAAAGGTACATTTTTACCTGAGTGTTATATTCAATAAAACAATATCCTCGGGTTTTCTGAGTGTCGGGGTTGACAGGCATCCAGAGTCCACCCTCCTTAATAACCCCAATTTGACTGTAGATTTTCCGAATTACCCCTTCCAATTTCTCAAATTTCTCTTTAGGCACCACTGGCAAATTATCAACAGCGATTATGTTCCCAAAACCCTCCTCGAACTTCAGAGACTCCTCTTCCTTCAAATCCTCATCATCACTAAAACACAATTGCCCCAGGCAAAACTCATCAATAAATAACAAATGCAAAAGCAAATGACCATAGAATCGTCTCGAAGATCTATACCTGGTGATGCCGAAGTCTTCGCCGGAGGGTAGATGAATGGAATCGAGATCGACAGAAGAGAGGTCGACGTTGAGGCGGGCCGCAGTGGCTTGTACATTTTCCGTTGACATCACCTCGGCCATGACTGCTGACTGATAGCTATACAAGCGTGAAGATACGTCTATACGTGTATCTAAATAAGTCTTCAATCGAGAGAGCCAGCGGGAACGATGTGCAGGTAAAGTGTGCTTCAGCGGAAGGAGCGACGGACAAATGAGTCTGCGACTCTGCGATCGATTTTGAGGGTTTGTTAAAAATATAAAATGGTTGTTTGTTGTTTGAAAATGAATTGTCTGTAAATGAATTGTTTGTAGTAAGTTTGGTCGTTTGGTCGCATATTGTTGGATAGAATCTCAAACGATTTTCAGAAACGCGGCGCGGATTTCAACGAAAGTTAGGGAAGGGAGATTGAGATGGTTTGGCCACGTCCGCAGGAGGCAGATATCTGCTCCGAGGAGGAGGGCCAGACATCTGCTCCGGTGAGGAGGGTCGAGAGTTTATTGGTTGTCGGGGAGAGGAGGAGAGATAGATCGAGGAGGACATGGGAGGAGCAACTCAGATTAGATTTGAAGGCATTAAATCTTTCTGAGACCATGACTGTTGATAGGAGGCGCAGATCAGAGTTGTGGATTCTTTTGTATGGAGCGGTGTTGTAGTTGAGAGCCTCAGGGTTGGGTTGTTTCGGTTTACTTTGACCTAGAGCATTGCATTTTTTACTTTTATTGTAGATTTTATCCTATTGCCTTTTTCGTGTGGTGTATTTTTGATAGGGAGCTGCGCGCAGAGTCAACCTCTCTTCTGTTAGAGCAGCGTTCATCGAGAGTGCAGTTGCCAAAGTCCCCTTAGGTAAGTCTCATGTGAATTAAGTCATGGGCTCAGGTATGGTTTTGAGCTTTTTCGCATCATATGCTTCTTTGTATTTATCACTCAATACTTTGTTGTCTTACTGGCTAATTTGAAGTCTTGGAAGCTTCCTCCCAAGTAAAAGTAGGGCGTGGTGCACGTACATCTTACCCTCCTGGGCCACTCTGAGCGGGATATCTTGGGTAGAGGTGGCCAAAAAAATCGGGCAACCGAACCTTGAAGCCGGGCCAGTATAGGACGGTTGCAGGCGAAGGCCGTGTTAGACAGTTCGAGCCGAAGCCGTGTCAGACGGTTCGATTTTAGTTCGAGAAAATGTAGCGGTGGTTCCGGTTCGGGCAAGAATCAACCGTGGAACCGCTGAACTGCTCGAATCAAGTTCACACGCTTAGGCAAGGAACCGTTGAAAAAAGGGAACTGGTCGTGTATCAATGCAAAATCTGCTTCCAAGTTGGAAGTTCCAACTTTACAGATTTGTTTTTTATTTTTTGAAACCAACTTTGCACATGGTGGCAGGCTGCTTCCAAATTTTTTTCAAATTTCAAATTTGAATTTCAAATTCAAATTTCTCCCAATTTTACCTCTAATTTCTCCCTATAAATACCCCCTCAATCCTCACCATTTTTCACACCAACTTTCACCTCTACTAAGCATTTTGTACTCTTACTCATTTTTATTACTCTCAATTTATTACGCATTTTCCCTACACAAATGGCCTCTTCTGATTCCGGCTCGGGTCGTAGTGGTAAGGGCAAAAACGTTATGAAGTACGATTCTTTCCCATGACGCCTTTATTGAACTGACAGGACTTAGTTATAAATACCACAAACTATTATCTAAGGAATAATAAGAAATAGTTGCCCTAATCTCTTCTATTTCTTTTCGGTTCTTTTTCAAAATTGTTTCTTTTATTTTATATTGATTATTTCATTATAAAACAATTAAAGTGAAGTAAAAAAAATGGGTTCGGACGGTTCGAGCAACGCTTGATTGAGCAGGCGAACGCCGGTTCGGTTGCTCAACCAAACCGTAGCACTAAGTTACCGATTGATTCGGTTCCGTTTAGGAATCGTGGAGCCGTGATTCGGTTCGGTTGAGCGAACAGAAACTGTGGCCACCTCTAATACTGAGTATGTTTGGTTTGGTTTGGTTTTTTTGTTGTTTGAAGATGGATATTTAAAAAAAAAATAGGACCCTTGGAGGCCTCCAACGGCTACAAACGAGGCTCCCCTTCACCTCTTCTCGTGCGGCAATCAATACCGTGGCACCCATACCGCGGGGTCGGTGGCGGTGTTACCGCGCGGTATGGGTTCCATACAATAACTACAAATCAGTAGCAACTAGCTTATTGGACGTTCTTTGTTCTCGGGCCAACCCCCTAAGCTTCAATGGACTGGGTTTCAAGGTATTTTTAAGTTCTAAATAGATTGTTACAAAAAGCCCGTTAATAACGTAATTTTTTAGGCCCATGTCAAGTGCACTCTATTTGGGAATTGGGATTACGACTCAAAATTTAAGAAAAAAATATACTATTTATATTTTATTAGTGCAAATTTCGTAGACTCTCTCACGAAAATATTGAATAAAAAATTATTTTAAATATCATTGTGACTATGTTTACATGATATCTTTCAATAATACAACTTGAAAATATTTTTTTAGTCAATTATATCATGTGAAAAAAAGTGTTTTTAAATATATTGTAGAAATAATATAAAAACTTTTTTCACAGGATATTTCCAATAGATTTTTCGTTTCCTTTTACTCTTGATATCTTCACGTATATTTGCCGCTACTAAATGTTGATTTTGAAACATATATTCCAATATTCTATAGCTTTTAAGTTGATTCTTATTATTACCATTTTAAAAACAAACGTCATTAGAATTATCTTCTTCGAAACTTAAAGAATATTGTTCTTAAAAGAATCAAGTATAATTATTGGTATGGAGCACTTCGGGAATAAAAATATTAAAGTTTTCGAGCGTGGAGAGGACCATTATAGCGTGATGGGGTGAGACAGGAATCGTACAATATTGAAATATCTTTTCTAAATGTTTTTTCTTGTTAGATGCAATACCCAGCGGTTGACGTTGGGTAATGTTGGACGGATAAAAAATGAAAATGCACTCATTCGGTGAATTTGTTGTAAGGAGTTGAAATTGATATTTTAAACCGCCATGTCCCTCTATTTTACGTGCGAATAATGATGTTAATTGGATAATAAGTTCATAAAACTAATATGAAAAATATTTATTGTGAAAGAATGATTTAATTTTAAAAGTATGAAATTTTTAGAGGTAAGCTTATTAATTTACATATTTTGTATAACAATTTAATTTCATATCATAAAAATTGATGTGGACAAATATTTATTTAGAATGAACAGTTGAATTTGAAAAGCACAAACTTTAAAGATAAGTTTTAATAATTTACAACCCTCATATGTTAAGTTACTTATGTTGAATGAATGATTTAATTTGAAAAAAGACATGTAGGATATTAATTAGCATATGGAATAATGTTAACTCAATTATAAAAAAATATAATAATTGATGCGGAAAAATATTTATTTGGTAGGAACAATTTAATTTTAACAAAAAAATGTGAAGTGTATTTAGAGGTAAGTCTTAATAATTTACATGTCTCATATAAAACTTTAGTTTCAATTCCTAAGAATTGTTATGGAAAGGACTTAATTGAAAAAAAATACATATAGAATATTAATTGGAGTGTAGAATAATTTTAATTAAATATAAACTTTTGATAGTGTAATTAATTAACATATGTTAAATGATTCAATTTGGAAAGAAAAGACACGTAGGAAATTAGTTGGAGTGAGGGATAATTTTAATTAGTTTGAAAACAAAAAGACATGTAAGATATGAGAGGTGGTATTAAATAATTTTAAGTGGATAATAAATTATTGATAGCCTAATTAATTAACACGTGTTAGATAATTTAATTTTTTAAAAAAGACATGTAGGATATTAGCTGGAATATGGAATAATTTAAACGGATAATAAATTATTGATAGCCTAATTAGTAATATGTATTAAATCAGACCTCACAAATAATATAAGTCATATTTTTTTAGATACCAATCAATAAAAGATACAAGTTATTGATACGGCAAAGACACTAATACTCTTAAAACTGATCGAAGCACAAATCCAGCCTTGGGCATGATTGCTGCTTAAGATGGAATACGATCGTGTGCAGCGATCATGGGCAAGGACACAATCGCTGCACATAGTGGGATGCGATCGTGTGCAACGATCGTTGGCAAAGAAACAATCGCTGCACACGGTGGGATGCGATCGTGTGCAGCGATCGTGGATAAGGACATGATCGCTACACACAGTGGGATGTGATCGTATGCAGTAATCTTGTGCAGCAATTGTGAACATGTTAGATGTGCACATAGTGGTGTGAGCAATAAGCCATCGAATCTTTTTTACTCAACTTGGAACGGTAAAATATCCTCCCCAAGGCTCACAATTCTCTCTGTTTATTTTTCTGTGTTTTTCAAGACAAAATATTGTCAAAATTATCGAACCAAAAATACAAGTCAAGATCTATAGTTTAGCACCAATAGGAAGTAGAACAAAGAAAACAATCATGCAGTGGCCGACCCCTTATGAGTCTACTTGTAGGATTTTTGGATTACACTAGGAATCTTAGGGAGGATTAGGATAAAGACTCCTAGCAGACCTCATCTTCTATATTAAGCACTTCTTAATATAATTAAGTTCACTAATTAACTTAGTCCACTAAATAATTAACATTGCACTCACCATCTAAATCCCAAATTATGAAATCAGACTTCTGTTTAAATTGATTATTTTCTGCATTTAAGATAGCGAAATTCCATTAATTACTTTAAACCACTGACAATTTTAATTAATTAATTTATTGTCTAACAGTAGTACCACTCAAACCTCATTACTATATTAAAAATTAAACCACCTATGGGGTTTAATATAATAATCCCATTTGAGTTCCTCAAAGGGACATCATCAACCCGAACGAATGAGGACACAATTTGTAGCACATATAAATAATATTATTGCACGAAATATTGAGCATATTAAGTCAATCAATGTGGCTCTCACCCATGATAAATCAAAGTAATAAATATTATAAACATAAAATTAAGTATTATATACTAAAATTAGGAAATAATAATTATTCGAGATCATCGTTCTTCATTTAGTCAGTATGAAGTAAACTATCTCATTGGATCAAGTTCAATGTATACAAAATTAAAGTACGTCAATCAAGACCAATTATTCTCAAGCTGCACTACAACTCTCACATAATTGTCTAATATTATATAAGCTATCACTACGCCATAAATGGCATTCGGCAACCACATAAATGTGTTACCTTAGACCCAATTTTCTGTTGCCACAGACCCAAAATGGGCAAAGGTAACATTTTACCTAAGTTGCTCTGTGAGAGCAGTAGCCTTTGGACTCAAAGGCAACATGTGAATCATCCTAAGCTAACATAGGATTATTTGTTACCTAAGGACTCTACAGCAACATCCTAAGGACCCTACAGCAACATCATATTCGTGTTGCAATTGACTTTATAATTTTGTAAAATATATAGCCAATTTAGTGGGTCCCACATGTGGGGCCCATTTTGTGAGCCCCACTGACCGGGCCCACCGGTGGAACCCACTTAGTGGGGTCACCTATATTACCAATTGCAACACACTAGGTGTTATAGGCGTTACCAATGAAAGACATTTGAAACATATATATAGTACCAAAGGTAACGCCTTCATTTTAACAAAATAAAAATGTAAATTTTAAATTTAGCAGTTTCCATTAAAAAAACCAACAAACCAATTCACAGAAACCAACTACATAATCCCATCATAAAAAAACAACTATATCCAATCACAAAACCAATCAACTACATCACCAACTACATATATACAAGTACTAGAAGAAAATAACTTGGTCATTTTTAACCAATTACATCAGTGGACGTCTAAGACTAATATACAAAAAGACTCTAAACACTTAAACAATTAGCCAAAGATTAGCCAATTTGCCCGAGTTGGTGTCCATTCACAAACTTCACCTTATTTGAAGTAGAGAGCTGCATAATGAAACAAGAAGAGTCAATAATTAGTGATAGGTTACTAAGCTTCCAAATAAGCAGCCTGTTAACAACTATCAGAAAAATAAGGTCTCTAAACTAGTTGTTCTAAACCAGAAACAATTTGCCAAGTTGTTCTCTTTTTTAAGATCACCTGCTACTGTTGCAGCAATGACCGAACAAGCAAATATTTTAGAATTTAGAAGAACATATATTTTATGAGAACATATAACAGCATACGATATGCAGAATCTTCATGAGCAAAAATAACTTACCAAGTTATCTAGATGTCCAGGATCTGCATTTTGATCATTTGGTTAAATATCCTGTTCATCCCTTAATACTACCTGCACAACAAACATTCACCAATTAGAGAAACTATACTATAATACAAAAAGAAAATGGGTTGGTTTTCATCGAAATAAGGGCCTGTTGACACAATCCTATTAGTTAAAGAATGAATAATGTTTATTTTCTAAAATTTTCATAAGCAATCGCGTTTAAGGTATGATGTTTTCTCTAGAAAAAAAAATTAAAGATCTCTAACCAATTGCACCATAGCATTCTTTTCCTTGAGGAGGGTCAATATTGGCTACCCATAGAAACTTACCTTCTTGGTAAACGTCGAATGACAGCATCATCAAGATCAAATGGCCTATTTGTAGCACCAAGGATAAGAATCCTCTGACTATCTTTTGACCTCAAGCCATCCCAAGCCGCCATAAACTCATTACGCATTCTCCTAGTTGCCTCATGCTCGAAAGCACCACCACGAGCACCAAGCAAGCTGTCGACCTGCACCCACATACATGGCATATAAATATATAGAAAACAGAAATGAAGCCAAAATAGAACCATCTCCTGACAGGAAATAAAAATTAAAAAAAAAGGAAGAAAAAATCAATTGTGTGTGATCACTTGTGAAAAACCATCAAGCTTTTGTGAGGCCCCTAAATATTGCTCTAGGCGACAAATTATGTTTTTTTATTTGAGCAGATATTAATTATTTATCTTAATTTTCATCATTCGTTTCTTATGCATTCATTACTTTTGAGTCCAGGTCTATATAGCAAAATGAACCTGGGCCAAAGATATAGGTATTGTCTTGTAAGCCATAAGTAGAATCAACTTTAAGCATAAACAAGGCTTTTGCCAGGATTTGGAACAATATGCCTCCAAGCACAGCTTGCTAGCAGACGAGAAGAGGTCTCAGGAGACATAATGGAGGAAGTCTCACCTCATCCACAAAAATAATCACGGGAGTAAGCTTGCTAGCAAATGAGAAGAGTGCTCTAGTGAGTTTTTCAGCATCCCCAAACCACTATATCAAAGAAGAAAGCAGAAAAACGTCATCAATGTGACCGTAATTGAATGGTAGAATCATTTAGGAAAAAAGAACAGAAAGGGGATATCGCTTGAGCTTGATATCAACACTATTTACGCTAATATAAAAAAATTACAATAATAAGCAAATTATAAGAACACCAAAATTTTGATCTTTATTGCGTATGAATGCAATGCAGTTAGGAGGTTTCTCAACATTTTGTAGTAATGGACACAAAATTCTCATAGCAACTTATGTTGGCAAGGAACACCATAGACAATCCCCTTTCACAAGCAATTTCATCAGTGTCATAAACAAGTCCAAGAACAAAATTTCATTAAAGAACAACATAAACATGGATAAAGATTGTACGGACGTACTACACTTGCCAATAATAAGGCATCTCTGGCATCAAAACAGAAATAATTTGCGGAATTGGAGGAATCAATCATAATCACCAGATGTTGCAAAAGGTGAGTTAACCAGTTAAACAGTATTTAACAGCACAGGACATAAATAAAACCGCAAACCAGGACATACTGTGGAATATTGTCCAAATAAAAAGCCATGGTAGCAATCCAATAGAAATAAACTGTCTTCTCTCTTTAAAACACTTGACTAACTTGATCCATATTACTCAAATCAATTCACCAGTGGGCATAATGACCATAATTTTGTCAAATTTAGTTCTTTAGTGAATAAAATTAAGAAGAGTCATTCTCCGAACATCAGTACAAGTTGTGTTAGTTAATAAAGATAACTACACCAAGCAATATGACAACATGACTTTATTAATGAGTTACCATCAGCTAATCTTTAAGAGCAGGGTTTACATCATAATCTAAATCCAAAAAGGAAAAATATTGACAACATTAAAATATCTGAAGGACACATAATTGCATTTGCCTTAGATGTAAGTGTTGAGCCAGTAATGCTAATGAAATTAGCCCCAGCTTCCATTGCAAGTGCCTTTGCAAGAAGCGTTTTCCGTTCAGGATATCCTTGCAAGGCTGACAAGTAAAAAGCATGTTAACAATTTGCAGGAAGTGATATAATTAAAAATTTGCATGCAATGTACACAACAAATTAGTTACCCTCAGCAAATTTCCACGAGAGAAAAGCTCGGACATCTGCATAGGGAGAATTACGAGTTCGTTTAGTGCTTTCTTTACGTCTTCAAGGGCACCAATCTCGCCAGCCTGCTGCCAAAACTAGCAAAAAAAAGCACCTAAACATCAAAAAAAAAACCTATACTGCACCTAAAGTGCTGCAAAAACGCAGCTTTTAACCAAAAAAACGCACATATACTGCACCACAAACACATCAAAAAAGAACAGAGAACAAAAGCATAATCAGATTAAATTGAACCCAAAACAAAACCATGTTCAGAGCAGATACCAAAATCAAAATCATAAACAAGAACACGAACCTATCAAAATGAGAGCATGAAGAACATGAACATGAATACCTTGATAGTGCAGAAACAAAAAAAAAAAAATCAGCTGCGAGTTAAGAAGAATCAGGGCATGAAAAACAAGAACAAGAGAGCACAACATCGTTTAAGAAGATTGTACAAAACAGATACCAAAATCAGTTCGAATCAGTGTTGAATCAAGAAATATTCGAGCATCGTTTAAGAAAATTGTGCAGAAAAAAAAACTATTGCCGGGTCACGACGGACCTCGCCAGGTTCGTAATCGCTGCCACCACCTCCACCACCAACTGCCGCCGCTCTGGACAGAACCACATCGAGGTTTCCAGAGAATCGAACCAGAAGTCGTTTGGTCAGGACCCATCGGTGACCCAACCTGAAATTGAAAAAAAAAGATTTGAGTATCAAAAATCAATAACCCTAAAACTCGGCCCGAACTCATGGCCAAACACAAAGTTTAGGCCCGAACCTTACCTGGAATAGCCGCTGCCACCGTTCCGGCCACTGGAACCTCCGACCCACAGCTCGCGGCACACCATCGGTCGCCGTGAGCAGTCCGTTCGAACCACCGCCGCTTCAGGCGCACATGATGATATTTATTAAAACGATGCTTTTCTTTATGTCTCATGTTTTTGAAATATTATTTGGGGAAAATCTTGATTAGAAATATTAATTTATAAATTTATTTCCGCCGCAATTATTACCTCTTATCTATGTCATGTCGTTGCCTTAATTAATGAGCATTTATTTTAGTCAGCGTAGCGACTCGACATTATTTTTATTAAAATTTGTTATTATATGTAGACATTAAATCTGTTATTTTAATTATTTTGTAATTATTCATAGTTATTACAAGCTTTTATTTTTTTTAATAAATTTTTTATTTATTTAAATTAAAATTTATTAATTTTCAAATACTACTTTATTTTAAAACCTTTTCAATTTAAATTTATTAAAAATATTTTATTATTTATAAAAAATATATATAATTCATTATTTGATAGAATAATTTTTTTATAAAAATAGATTCAATGTGTTATTAAGATTAATTATTTTTAAAGTTAAAAATTTATTAAATCATTAATTTTATATAAAATTCAAAAAAAAAATTATTAATACTCTAAGGTAACACAACTCATGGTGTTACTGAGAGTTACACCTTTTATAGCTAGAGTAACATATATTTCAGGATTTGGTAACACCATAACCCGAATGTTGTGGTAGGTCCAAAATTTCATAGCTATGGTAACATCCAAGAAGGTAACACTCCCCCCTAAGTGTTGTAGAAAGCCATCTATGGCGTAGTGTATGAACGGTTTATATTATTTTATAAGGCATCGTTAATGTGATCTTTCGTGTGATACCAACACATTACATTATCTATAATATAAAATTTAATAGATAATATTTTCATAACCATAACCTGAATTAATATGCAAAATATGTGAGAAAATATTTTTAATAATCTCATAGTTATAATAGAGAAATAAGGTAATATAAGCATAACAAATATTTTGCAGTATACAACCCTAATATCCAAATATAATATTCAGATAATCAAATTGTTATTTGCAAGTATATAAGTATAATATACTTCATTGGAGCTAGGGCGTTAGGTTGCCAAATAACTAGTATTCAAACATATTATTTAAGGTATTAAACTATTGGTTACAAGTTTCCAGTACGTAAGTTTTATAACTATCTTCTTTGTGTTAGATGTGTCTAATTAATCTATAAATATTGTATAAGTATGTAAAAAACCCAAATTTTAACTAGTACGAATGCTCGTGTAATATGTGGGAGTTAAGAAAATAAATGTATTTTAAGTCTTTTAACATAAAAATTCATCTTACATGTAAGCAACTTATTATTTTGTTAATATCCGAGAATTTCGTTTCCGTTTACTTAGAATTATTTGTCATTTTACGCTGGATAATTTTTTTGATGATGATTATTTGGAGTTATTTCTCCGTTGCGTGTTGTATGGTGTACCATGTTATGGTATTCATCGGGTGCGACTTGTCATTGCGTAAGCCGTACAGATCGTGTGAATGCGTATGTGATACGACATGTTGTATTCTCCTCCTGTTTTGCCTCTTCACTTCGTTCCTTTTTATCGCGACGGACATACGTCTTTGGCCGAGGTTCAAATTCTTGGTCGATTTTGCTCCATTCAAGGATGTTTTGGATTGTCTTTAATGATTATATCAACATCCAATTCTTTGTTCTTTGTTGGATTGAGGTACTTTATTGAAAATTCCTATTTGTCTATTTTGGGGGTTTTCCTGTAGTTTCATTTTCATCCGATTTTGGTTTTATTTAGTGTTATATTGTGTTGTTGAACATTTTATATGGATTGTATATCCATATTTCAGTTTCGCTTAATCTGGATCGTGATTTTTGTGTTCTTGAGAAACGTTGAACATTTAATATTTGATTAAGTGCTTCAATGGATTTCTCGTCGGGTTTTGCGCGTTTTTCCATCATGCTTGATTGTTATGCTTGTAGTAATCATATTATTGCTGTTCTCTCGTGTAGTTTTTGGGGAATTTTGGTCGATCCGTGTTCGTCTCGTGTTGATTATCGAGGCAAATATCTTGTCTATACAACTTGTATCTTGTGAAGTGAAGTTGTGTATTCGATTATGTGGTGGTTTGTTCATTCTCGTTGGATGTGTTTTATGTGATTTGTTCATTATAGAAGTCTCATTGTGTAGGTATTAATCTTGTATATTTCTTGTTGTGAGTTGTATTTGGTTGTGACAATTATATTGGTTAGTTATGCACTTTATTTTGTATTTTGCTGTGTTGTGGATCGATGGATATATGGTGTGTTGATTGTGTATGGTTCGTGATGGTTGTCGTTATGTTGTTCGTGTATTTTGTGGTGTGATTAAATATGTACTGTTCATGATGGTTGTTGTGATGTTAACCGTGCATATGAGTGGGAAGTATTGTATTGTTCACCCAGGTCTAACACCCGAGATTTTCATTTATGGTTATTTTGAATTATTTGTCGGTTGTGCTGGTTATTTTGTTCCGTCGGTGATTATTGGATATTTTCCCTACGTTGGGTACGGTATGATGTACCGTGATGTGGTGTTCGTCGTGTACGAGTTGTCGTTGCGTAAGTCATGTATATTGTATGTCGTGCTTCGTTATTTGTTCATTTTCATTCTGATCGTCGTGGTGTTGGATTTTTGGTGCGATCCTACTGCCTGTGCAGCAGGCATAGCGCACGCTATACTGCCTCATAGCGCGCGCTACTCGCGCATCATTAGCACACCGCGCTACCTGGAAGGTGCAGAGCTGTCCAGAAGCTACTGGACTGGACATGTGACTCGTTAGCGCACGCTAATATTAGTGATTAGCGCGCGCTAACCGTGTGTTTGGGTAGATTGTGTTGTTGTGTTGCTTCGATAGCGCGCGCTAACGAATGTTGCTAGCGCACGCTAACAACTGTCCAGTATAAATACTGGACAACAGCCTCATTTTCCCATCATTTCTCACTTCCTTCGTTTCTATCCGTTGGGAGGATTTCCTAAGGCGATCTGGGGCGATTTTCTTCACCAAGATTCATCTTGGGGCGAGTTTGTGCATGTCTAACATCATTAAATCATCCTCATTGTTCGGATCAAAGGTATATTTCACACAAACCTAGTTTCATTGAATTTGGGGGTTTTTCCTTGGTTTCATGATTTTCACCCGATTTCATCCAATCGGTTATGTATTCTTATTGTTTTGGTGGTAAACCTTGGATTATAAACTCGTTCAATGATTTCGTGTCACCCGAAGTATGATTTCGATTACCTTAAGAAACCCTTGTTCTTAGTGTCGATTTGGATTTCGTTTAGTGTTGTTGATTCCTGGTGGTGTTACTCTCGTAGTATTCGTGGGGCTATCCGATTCTTGGTTGTACTTGGAAGTTCAGGGGCTGCTCGACCGCGTCCGTTCATTGTTCCGTTGCTCGTGGTTTCGAGGTAAGTATCTTGCCCATACATTACGTGTTTTGTAGATATAATAGTATGTGAATAAAGGGTAGCATGAGCCTCTCTCAATATAGAGATTTTCAACTCGTCATCCTTCGGAATGCATAACCGGTTCTTAAATCGCAAAAGTCCATCCTCGTGGACCACAAATCCAGGGGCTTTCCCTTGAGCCACATCCTCTCGAATGCGCAACAAGAATGGGTCTGAACCCTGTTTCGTCGAACTGAAGTATGTGACTCGGGTCGGCAACATACTTCCGCAACTGAGAGACGTGAAACACATTATGAACTCGGCTCAAAGACGGAGGTAAAGCCAATCGATAAGCCAAACTGCCTACTCGATCTAAAATTTCAAATGGTCTAATGAATCTCGGACTCAACTTTCCCCTCTTCCCAAAACAGAAACTACCTCGACTCGGGGATACATTTACTAAAACGTGGTCACCTGCCTCGAACTCTAATGGTCGACGATGATTATCTGCATATGATTTTTGTCGACTCTGAGCGGTCGATAAACGACTCCTGATCAAAGCTACCTTCTCACGGGCGGCTATTAGCATATCGGGCTCAATGTCGATTGATTCTGATAAGTCATCCTAACACAAGAGAGATCGAAAACGACGACCGTATAAGTCCTCGTAAGGTGCCATCCTAATCGAAGCATGCCAACTATTATTGTATGTAAACTCAATCAACGGTAGTTGGGCTTCCCAATCATCCTTCCAATCGAGAACACATGCTCTCAACATGTCCTCCAACGTCTGAATAGTTCACTCTGATTGTCCGTCGGACTGAGGGTGAAAAGCTGTGCGTAAATTTAGCTGAGTTCCCATGGCACAATGAACGGATTTCCGAAAATGTGACACGAATCACCCGTCACGATAAGAAACGATACTCTTAGGAGTACCGTATAATCTCATGATCTCTTTAATGAACAACTGGGCAAGTCTCTTGGGACCCCACGTATCCTTGATCTCAAGGAAATGAGCTGACTTAGATAAACAGTACACGATTACCCAAATTATATTCATTCCACGACGACTCGTTGGCTAACTCGCGATGAAGTCCGTTGAAATATCCTCCCACTTCCACTCTGGGATAGGGAGCGGTTTCAGCATACCCGCCGGTCGCTGATGTTCTATCTTGACTTGCTGACATGTCAAACATCTCGAAACAAATTCTGCGACTTCTCGCTTCATATTACTCCACCAATAATTTTGTTTGAAGTCTTTATACATTTTGCTAGACCCCGGGTGGATGGAATAAGGGGTAGCATGAGCCTCTCTCAATATAGAGCTTTTCAACTCGTCATTCGTCGGAACGGATAACCGGTTCTTAAATTGCAAAAGTCCATCCTCATGGACCACAAATCCAGGGGCTTTCCCTTGTGCCACATCCTCTCGAATGCGCAACAAAATTGGGTCTGAACCCTGTTTCATTCTGATCACCTCCTCCAGTGGCGATGAAATCTCTAGCATGCAAAGTTTCCCTTGCACTTGCTGTAACCAGTCCTCGATATCAGGCTTTAGGATCTCCTATTGAATCTCCTTCTGAACGGTCAAACGAGCAAGCATTTGCTCCTGAATGGACTTACGACTCAAGGCATCGGTGACAACATTCGCCTTACCTGGGTGGTATTGTATCTCAATATCATAATCTTTAATCAGTTCCAATCACCGTCTCTGTCGCATGTTTAACTCTTTTTGAGTAAATATATACTTTAAACTCTTATGATCGGTGAAAATCTGACAAGTGACGCCATAAAGATAATGATGCCAAATCTTCAATGTGAATACCACGGCCGCTAGCTCCAGGTCGTGGGTCGGATAATTGACCTCATAAGGCCTCAGTTGCTTCGAAGCATAGGCAATCACTTTCCCGTTCTGCATTAATAAACATCCAAGACCGTGTATGGACGTGTCACTATAAACCACGAATCCTTCCGTCCCTTGTGGTAAAGATAGGACAGGCACTGAGGTTAAACGGCTCTTGAGTTCCTCAAAACTCTGTTAACACGTGTCAGACCACGTGTATTTATTATCCTTCCGCAAAATGCTCGTCATAGGTTGAGCGATTTTATAGAACCCTTCCACAAATTACCGGTAATAGCCTGCTAATCCGAGAAAGCTTCGGATTTCCTTAACATTCTTCGGAGAATGCCAATCTCGGATAGCCTCCGTCTTCTAGGGGTCGACACGTACCCCATCTGATGAAATCACATGTCCGAGAAACGTCACCTCGGACATCTAGAACTCGCATTTGGAAAATTTTCCATAGAGTTGCTCTCTTCTCAACACGTCGAGGACCTGATGAAGGTGAAGTTCGTGCTCCTCTAGGTCGCGAGAATAAATCAAAATGTCATATATGAAAACAACCACGAACTGATATGAATAGTCGATGAAAACTCAGTTCATCAACTGTAATACCCGGTTGTAATTCATTCATTATCATTCAGTAATTGTCAGTCAGTAATTGCCAATCAGTAATTTTCACTCATTAATAATCACTCATCATTCATGATTCATTCATTTGTGTTCATTGTTGGCATATTGTAACCGTGTATCAGTTACCGATCGTCACTCATCTCCGTTTGAGTGTCGAGACGAGAGTATTATCATTATCATCGCAATTGGTAGTCTTGTGTTGGAAGTATCATCTTTGGCATTTACTTTCACACACGTATGGTATGTCAGATCATTCATCAATTGTAGCGAGAAATCAGAGTTGTCGAATTTTCTTCATGTCCAGCAACGAGTTACGGCCGTAACTAATCATACATTACGTCTGTAACATGCTTTCGTCGGATCAAGGTTGTTTTGGCTGAAGGCGAGATACGGCCGTAAGGTGGGCAGGCTACGGCCGTAAGGGGTATTCGTAATTTTCAGGATTTGTCGGACGAGATGGACTTACGACCGTAAGGATTGCGGTATACGGCCGTAAGATGAGGCAGGTACGGTCGTAAGGCTTGGCCGGATATGGCCGTACGTTGCAGGCAGGGTGCCTGGTCAGTTTCGACGAAGGGGTCGTATGCCCGTAAGTTTGGCCGGGTACGGCCGTATCGGTCGAGTTACGCCCGTAAGGTGTGCGGGTACGGTCGTATGGATGTCGGCAGGTGTTTTGGACGAGGGCGAGTTACGCCCGTAAGACAGGTGCGGGTACGGCCATATGGCTGTCGGCAGTTTCTGGACGAAGCCGAGTTGCGGTCGTATGAGATGGCTAGTTACGGCCGTAAGGCCATTGACCTGGGATGTTACGGCCGTAAGTAGACCGAGTTACGATCGTAACTTCCGGCAGTTTATAAGGACCTGGACGGGTTTTTGAGGTTATTTTCTTATTTCTTCAACTTCTATCCGAGAGAGAGAGCTTGAGGGGAGATTTTTCATCATCAATCACTTGGGTGTTCGGTTTTCATCATCTTCATTCGATTGTGAAGCTCGGATAGTCGATCTAACGCTTGTTCATCGGATCAAAGTGCTTGGGTCTTCAAAGGTAATATTCTTCAAACATCTTGGATTTCGATTTTGTATTGAGATATGATGTTTTGGACATTATAATCATATTATATGAAGAGATGTACACATGATTATGGATGTTTATGATTATTCATTGAATTATTGAAGGGTTATTCAAGAACACTTTGAATATTGAGTTGGAATTGGGGGTTTTCGATTAATTATTGTCGTAATCACGAAATTGGATATTCATATTGGATTATTGATTGTATTGAAGACATTTTGTTGGTTTGGATTACTCCTTGGGGATTTGATATTGGTATAATTGAGGATTGATTGTAAACAATCGAAGCTTGGTCACAACGTGTTTGATATAATGCCCCTATGAGCTTGATTTAGTCGTATCGACGTTTTGTGTTAGTTATAATCGTGTTTGATTCATATGTTGAACGGATTGTTGGTAATTGTATTATTCAAGGTTGTTCGAGCGACCAACATCTCATTTAGGACGTTTGTTCGTGGAAGGACATTGTTCACCGGTGTTGTGTAAGTTAATTCTTACTCGGTTAAAAGGATATTCACTCCTTTTGTTATTGTTCATTCATAATCATAACTCATTCATAATGTATTAACCGTATTGAGACTTGTAATTGTCAAATAATCATTTCATTCACGAGGAACGACGGTTCCAATCATTTCATTGATCATTCACTTCACTATTAATTCATCTCAGTGAGTCATTCTTGACTTTGTCGAATTATTATTCATTGATATTCATCATGGTCATTCTCGTTCATATGACCTTCTGGGTTCGTATTGCGTGGCCGGGTGGTGATGTGTGGGATTTTTAGTCGGGCACATGATGGTCACGTGTTCGGGTTCACCGACACAATGGACTGTGCACACGGTAACGTACCTCCGTGAGACTAATTAGGTACAAGGACGGGTGTGTCCGGTCACTCGTCTTGTGCACATGCACATACCATTACGGGCGTACTACGATGCCCCTCTTCAACTTAAATTCATAACAAAGGATAATTCATAATTGAGATATATCATGATTGTGTATATTCAACCCTTGAGGATTGTTGTTCTGTGTAACTGACCCCGTTGGGGGATATTGTTTTTAGGTCATGGCAAGGCAAAGGCACGGGAAGAGAATATTGACGGCGAGGAGTCTCAGTGATACTAGTAGGGACCCCCAGTCCTTTTAGTCATTCTTGTTAGCCAACAATCCTCATCATCATTCATTTTGATCAGGACGATCATGTTAACTCATTAATCACTCAGTTCATTTCACAGTTAAGTTGTTGATCTTGAGGATCATATCATTAATCTTGTTAACTTGTTTAAGATAATCATTTCAAGAACTTCATCAGATAATCATGTCACCTCAATTAATCATTCATGTAATCACTGTGTTAGAGCGCGTATGCTCATTTTCATCATTTGATGACGTGATCATAACGTGATTTTCATGCGAGAGATATACTTATCATGTGACTTTCCTACTTTAGTATGGAGAGAGCAGGCAGAGGACGCGGGGGACGAGGCTGTGGTGTGGGCCGAAACCCGAGAGCTCGTGTGAATACACGTGCGAACGCTAGAATGCTAACTCATCGAGCAGCGACGCTGCCACTCATTCACCTGGACATACTCATTCACTATCAGGGAGTCGTACCCGGGACACAGCTCAGTCAGAAGGTGTTCGGGTTGACCCACTCGCTTTTATGCAGGGTGTTGTTACCCAAAATATTATCCGGAGATGAATATTGTTGGAATGATCGAGTAACAAACAAATGCGAGAACACTTCCGTGGGAAAAGTAAATAACACAAGATTTGCCGGGGTTGTTAGTCCCGGGCTTGAATCCTCTCGCGAGATGTTATTAATATGAATACTAGGGAGTACAAATATTAATTTTAGAATACTATTACAATGAGTGTAAAAATTCTAGTTATCTCAGTTATTGAGCGTGGAGATTGCCGGAAGAACCAGATATGATGCACTGTGAGTTCTTGCTTTTTATGTTCTGAGTCACTGAAATAATCTGTCCAGTAATTTCACTGTGTATGTGTATGTCGCTCCTTTTGGCCACTGTTGGAGGCCTACTATTTATAGTAGAAGGGGTTGCTAGGTCCTTCCCGGCGATCGCGGGCGACCGCCGTCTTCTATATTAAAATAAGGTGGGCGATCATCCCATCATGTGGGACTGTTTCCTTAAAGTCCGAGGCTGCTGCTGGTAGCCAGATGTGCGAGCCAATGAGAAGTCCACACGCGTCCTGAGTCGTTGTCAGGGGAGGACCCACTTTGTACCTTTCGGCGGGCTTGTCGGTAGGTGTGAATGCGGTGATAGGCTGGGGTCAAAAGGCCTTATCTTGTGGCGCCTTTTGCGGATCTGCACGTGGGTCTTCATCCGAGATTCGGTCTTCGACGACTCTGACGGATGTCGGATTTATACGTGGTATGAGACGATCGTCTACAATCTGACATTATAGACGATCTCCAGATGCCGATAGGCGATCTCCTTGGACGCCGATCGCTAGGTGCTTGCCCAGCATCTATCTTCTTTGGCTGGCTCTTGACCATTATGCCGATCGCCATCGAGGCGTATAAATCGCCACACAACAATTGCCCCCAAGATCGCTCCGATGTTGAAAACGTGGGGTGAGGTGGCTTTGTTAGCGATCGCCTGTTTTACATGATTGACTCATATGTTTGTGACAAGGACGATCGTCGCCTGGATGATCTGATTTCGAATCCGGACGATCTCTTTATGCGCTGGAAATAGCGGGAAGTTGAGGCGGGCTCTCGAAACATTGCAGGGACACGCGTCGTGCTCCCGTTGGGGGAGTCCGATGGTTTTGTCATACCTGTCGGCTGGCGTGCCCTCGAAACGACGCGTACGGGGGTTTCGAGGGCTGCATTTAATGTGCCCCCCTCCCGACGGTTGCACTCCAGCCCCCGGAATTCCACCTATTTACACAAAGGTCTTTGTACTCCCCTATAAAAGGGCTAGGGTCATTTCAGTTTATCTCTTTATGCGCCCTTGCCTTTTGGACGAGACTCTGCCGAATTTCTTTGAAGATTCTTGTGCCGACCGACTTTCTCTCTAGGTAAGAATAGAAATTCTCTCTCCCCCTTTATTCTTCGAAACATGTCTGGAGGATGATCTAAAGCTTATGAGGCCAGAAGCTCTTCTGCCGCCGCGACATCGCCTGTCCGGGAAGAGACCTCCGCGGTTCTTCATATGGAGACGGTCGTCGAGGCCATTCGTGCGGGAATCACACCCGCGGAGGTTGAAGAGCTCTTCAACGAGGCCGATGTGGCGAGATCGGCGGCGGCGGAGGGGCAGAAGGGCTCGCCGGTGGATGAGGATGAGGCGGTGAGGCTGTACTGGGAGCAAAGCAGCGTGTTCGGCCCTGCCTTTTTGGAGTTCGCTAAGCTCATGGAAAGGATTTCCGGACCACGTCCCCATTTTGACTTCGGGGCATACTCTGCCGCCCACCCCTATGAGCCCGTGAAACGGACGGCGTTTCGGGCCGCGGACCACTCCCTGTGGACCCTCGGTCAGATTCGGAGTTCGACGACCAGGAAAGACTTGAGTCGTTGGAGGGCAAAATTCCTCGTATTTTTGCACTTTGTATTTGCACTAGCAAAACAATGGAGTTTTGCTAACCCCTGAGTATTCGGGGGGTGGATGTCTGTTTTTGCATTCAGGTTTGGGAGCATAACACATGTGTAACACCCCAATTCACAAATGGGACATTACACGCCGTAGAACCCCTGTGAGGTCTACCAGGCTAACTCATGACACGTAAACCACAATGATATCCCAAAAGATGCACTCAAAAAGTAAATAAGGCCATGGCCTCGGCTAAAACATTTTAACGGAGTACATGAAACATAAGATAAATACCAATTCATTGCCCACGCAGGGGACTTAAACCAAGTTTAAAAGTAATTAATCTAACTCCGGTACTCAACAATGCAATGACAAAACATAAAAAAAAAAACAGACTCGAGCCACATCATCATGCCAGCCCATCCTTAGCGTGCGCATCCCGTGCCAGCTCCTCAGCTCGACTAGTACCTGAAATGCATAAGACGCATTTCCTCCATTTAAGGGGTTAGCATTCGAATAGCTAGTGCAAGTAAACAATTACACAACATTATATACATAATACGATTTTTACACAGTCATCACAAGCGGAAATCATTTGCCATAAATATTCCGGAATACTACATTGGCAATCGAATCAGTTTCCAATCATCACGATATCACAAAATCACAACTCGTATCCCGTGGCCGTACCCCTTAGTATCGACCCCCAGACATCCCGTCGAACGCTCCGGGTGGGATACCACTTCCGCGGCCGTACCCCTTAGTATCGACCCCCAGACATCCCGTCGGACACTCCGGGTGGAAGTTCAATCACACACGCACCCAAGTCCACTTCCGCGGACGTACCCCTTAGTATTGACCCCCAGACATCCCGTCGGACGCTCCGGGTGGAAGGAACACAACTCACGCACCCGGAAACCACAATTCATCATTCATTTCGAAAACATAACATACATAACGAAATGTAATACATGTACTTGCCTTGGTTAACACGACGTGAAGGAAAACGGTGAACAGAAAGGTTTCGGTCCGAACAATCTTCACAAATCTGATCCTAACCACAATAGAGACTCAATCAACTACAATTCCACTGAGAAATCACGAATTAATCGGCGTTCTACCCTAAGGGACAATACGCCGAACACTACGGGGGCATAAGGTTCAATTCGATCAACGAAGGGGAGAAACTTGGAATTGATCCGCTAAAGTTCTAGGAAAACATAACACCATGATTACCCAACTATAATTCATCAACAATCGAAGCAAAAATGAAAGGAAAAATTAATAATAGCCAAGAACCCTAAAATTAGGTATAATGTCCAATTACCTCAATTCAACGATGGAATGGCGGAAGGAAGATGATTGATTCGTGTTAGAATGTCCAATTCCGAGTTATAAGGTGCTAGAATGCAATATCTGAGGGAGATCGCCCGAAATCGCCAAGGAGAAGTGGAAAAACGGGAGAAAAAGGAAGAAATGGGGTTAAAACTGTTGGGATTCGGTGCCTAATACGAAGGCCCAGCGGAAGCGGTAAAACGAAAATTAATTCGATCTGAATCCTTACGAGGATCGATCGAGCTACGTACATACGAATATATAAACGAAAAGCAAGAGTCGTAAGAAACTAACCCTCGAAGTCCGTTGATTAAATGGTAACCTTCTCTTGAGCTATTCCCCAAGCTTTAGTTTGATCTCTACGAGTTCAATCCGCTCCAAGCCCTTGAACGATCCAACGCCGAAAGCACCGCGTCTCTACTTGCCACGCGCCGGAAAAATGATCGGAACAACAACACTCGATTAACCTCTAAGGTTACGGCTAGAATCAAGTGATGAAGCTTTTATAATTATTATTATTACACTCTAAGTGTATAATATATCTCTCTCAATGTATCTTGAATTTTCTCCAAGAAAACTCAAGAACAAAAATGAAGAAGATGATGAAGACTTGAAAAATGATTTTTCTCTCTCTCTCTCTCTTCTATAACCTCACGGCTGGAATATCAAGTGGGAAGTGAGAGTTTTTCTTCACTTTTATTCTTTAAAAATCAAGTTCAAACAATGACCAAATCACCAACTTTATTCACAAGAGATAATGTTCCCTTCATAAGTCTTTGGTCTCCAATTATAAAATTGGAGACAAAGACCAAGAATAAGGTTGGTGAAATGAGGCAGCCATCTAGAAGAATCGGGATGAGTTCGGTCCGTTTCGGACTCCGTGAGTCCAAACAGATAAACTCCTATTCCGTTCCGATGTATTTGTATCGATTAATTAATCCAATCAATTAATCACATTAAATACATAATAACATAATTAATTTCTCCAAGAAATAATTATATTTATGAATTAAATTAATCACCCAGTAATTTATTTAATTCATTAGGCCGTAAATTAATTTATCCAATAAATTAATTTAGACATCCAATGTCCCAAAATCAATTAGACATCCAATGTCCAATAAATTAGATATCCAATATCTAATATTTATAATGAGAGATTAAGCTCGATTCATTCCGTCACAATCCTAATGCGCGACTCGGAGGTCCGTCTCGACAAAGAATGGGAGGAACCAAAGAGTAGTAGCACCACCTAGCCAGCCTGGTGGCCTACACTGTACCCTGACTGAGAACGAATGATTGGGATCATTCAAGAACCATTCTGTCGTGAATACCAGTATACGTATAAACCTTTCTTTCAAATTTCCCGATCAAGTTATAGGGTCACGGTCAGTCGAACCCCATCTGTACTTGACGCTATGCATGCGTTAATGCAAATCGAGATCATCGAGCTCTCGTGTATCTAATACAGCTAGCTCCAATGCTTTGGCCAAAGACTTATGATCTCATCTGCCAATAACCGCATAGGACATATAACCCGTTCACTAACAGGAGAAAGAATTCTATCTTGGTATTCAGTAGGACCTGCTACTTGCCCATCAAGATGCACGTCGAGGTTGACCCCCGCCTTCCGGTTTATAGGGTCGAACTACTCTAATGAAAATCTTGACGTCACAAGCACATCCCTACTAAATCCTCAAGTCGAAGGTTCACGAATACCTATCACAACCTTTCGATTCCATCATTGACTGTCCCAGAGTGAAATTCGTGTGACGAATCGAGGGTGAGTCGGTTCGAGTATACTAATCTAATTAGCATACCTATAACGTGTGCTCCCACTAACCATTAGTATTCGACAGGCACTCTCCATGTCAAAGAACACATCATACAAGTCTTCACATAAACTTAACGCCCAGTCAAGTTTCATTGACTTGCGAACGATTAAGTATTTGAGCTATAAACCTTTCCAGTGCCGACCCCCTTATCTAATAAGGAGTGGAACGTTTTGCTCTCAAATACACGGACTAGTTTCTACATGTATATTTACGAGTTAGGAATGCCAGTAACTACCAGTAAATAAAGAAACATCCATTTCCTTATATTGATGATTTACATAATAACAAGTACAATGCCCTCACTCAACATCCTCTGAGTGGCATTCGAGGGCATACTCCTAACAATCTCCCACTTGCACTCAATGTCACACACTATGGTATCTAATACCCATGTTCTCCAGATGACGCTCCAAGCTAGTCTGAGAAAGTGGCTTGGTCAGTGGATCGGCGACGTTGTCGGCCGAGTCTACTCAGGCAAGACAATGTATCCCTTGCGAACAAATTCTCTTACGAGATGATACTTCCTCTCAATATGTTTGGTGTTGTGAAACCTCGGCTCCTTGGCTCGCGCTACTACTCCGTCGTTGTCGCAAGACAATGAACAGCAAATTTCAAAGACATGGTATCACTTGAAGTTCTCCCGAAACTTCTTAATCCGTAACCCTTCCTTGGAAGCCTCCGAGGCCGCTTGATACTCGGCTGATAGGTGGAATCAACGGTCGCGCTTTGCTTGGCGCTACGCCA
Organism: Orobanche coerulescens; assembly: GCA_033398695.1. NCBI lineage: Eukaryota > Viridiplantae > Streptophyta > Magnoliopsida > Lamiales > Orobanchaceae > Orobanche > Orobanche coerulescens. Next base: position 223,879 of record JAWKAU010000175.1, on the reverse strand, counting down.
AGATACTGCTCCTCCATTAAGAGTAAATATGTAGCAGTAGACATCGAGTCGCCCTTCGCCCTGGAAGTCCGAATCGGTGAATCCCACCACATCCAATTCTCCACCGCCATACATCGTAACCATATCTCTAGTCCTTCTTAAGTACTTGAGAACGTTCTTTACGGCACCCAATGTTCCCTACAGGTTTGCTCGAAACCTACTCACCACGCTTACAAGATGCGCGATGTCGTCTTGTACACAACATAGCATACATAAGGCTACCCACGGCCGAAGCATATGGTATATTACTCATTTCCTTTCGTTGTTCCTCACTTTGAGGACACATCTTCAAGGAGAGTTTTATTCCATGTTGCATCGGTAGGAACCCTCTTTTAGAATCATCCATCTTAAATCGCTTTAAGATCTTATCTATATAGAGGGCTTGGGAAAGGCCTATTGTTCTCTTTGCTCTATCCCGGTAGAGTCGAATTCCAAGAATATAGGTTGCTTCTCCCAAGTCTTTCATGGAGAAATTACTCGAAAGCCAAGCTTTTACAGAACTGAGCATTCCCACATCATTTCCTATTAGTAGAATATCATCCACATATAGTACTAAGAATGCGATCTTGCTCCCACTAACCCTCTTGTATATACAAGGTTCCTCTTCATTTTGCACGAAGTCAAACTCTTTGATTGCCTCGTCAAAACGAAGGTTCCAACTACGCGACGCTTGCTTCAGTCCATAAATGGAATGCTGAAGCTTGCACACTTTCTGAATATCGACTTCGGACACAAAGCCTTTAGGCTGCTCCATATAGATTTCCTCCTCGAGGAATCCATTAAGGAAAGCCGTCTTTTCATCAATTTGCCATATCTCATAATCGTGGTAGGCAGCTATAGCAAGCATCATGCGAATAGACTTGATCATGGCTATGGGCGAGAAGGTATCGTGGTAATCGATCCCTTCCTTTTGGGTATAACCCTTTGCCACAAGCCTGGCCTTATAGGCGTCAACCTTGCCATCACCATCAGTCTTTCTCTTGTAGATCCACTTGTTCCCAATAGGCACTATGCCCTTGGGGCGGTCTACTAGAGTCCAGACCTGATTGACATGCATCGAGTCTATCTCAGCTTCCATAGCTTCACGCCATTTCGCGGAGTCTACATCCACCATCGCTTGGTCATAGGTCGTCGGGTCGGTCTCTTGGCTATCACTTGGAACCTCATGGAGACCCAGCTCCTCCAAGTGCACAAGCCCATACCTCTCAGGTAAATGAGACACCCTACTAGACCTACGAGGTGGTTGTACTTGTGTTTCAGAAATTTTGGTTCCAGTTTCTTGCACAGGTGTCTCCCGAGGAGTTTCATTGTATTCTTCTAAAGAAATACTTCTACCTGCTCCGCCTTCCTGAATGAACTCATCTTCCAGGAAGTGTGCTTGCAAAGAAACAATGATCTTTCGATCTTCGGGCATGTAGAATAGATATCCTATCGTCCCAGACGGGAATCCAATGAAACGTCCCTTCGCGGACCTAGCTTCCAACTTCTCCACCTTAGTCTTCTTGACATAAGAGGGACATCCCCAAATCCTAATGTGATTAAGACTTGGTTTCCTGCCCTCCCACATCTCATGTGGAGTTTTAGGAACGGATTTGGAAGGACATCTGTTTAAGATATAAGCGGCAGTCAGGAGTGCATACCCCCACAGGTAAATTGGTAAGTCAGTATAGCCCAGCATGGAACGGACCATGTTTAACAAGGTCCGGTTCCTTCTTTCTGACACACCATTTAACTGAGGAGTACCTGGAGGTGTTAGTTGTGAAACTATTCCATGTTCCTTAAGGAACTCGTCAAACTCCGTACTCATATACTCACCACCTCGGTCCGACCGAAGTGCTTTGATATGATTACCAGTTTGTTTCTCGACTAGGGCCTTGAATTCCTGGAATTTCTCAAAGGCCTCGGATTTATGTTTCATTAAGTATACATAACCATACCTAGTATGATCATCTGTAAACGTAATGAAATATTGATATCCGTCACGTGCTGCTTCTAAAGCACCACATACGTCGGTATGGATTAATCCCAGTTTATCAGCGGCTCTTTCAAAAGTCCCTGTGAAGGGGGACTTAGTCATTTTGCCTTTAAGGCAAGATTCACAAGTAGGAAAGGGATTCGATCCCAATGGACCCATAAGTCCATCTTTTTCCATCTTGTAAACCTTGGTCTGACCAATATGCCAAGTCTAAGATGCCATTTCAAAACTTGATTGGTTTCATCCCTACCACATTTTCTAGTCATAATATTCACAACTACTTTGTTGCTGAGATTTAGATGATACAATCCATTCAACAATGTAGCAGTACCCACTAGTTTATTTCTAAAATAAATTTTGCAGGAACCATCACCAATGAAAAATGAAAAGCCTTTTCGGTCCATGACCGGAATGGATACAATGTTTTTGTGCCCCTTGGGCAAAACAAGTACATCTTCTAAAGTCAAAACAAAGCCGGATTCTAAACCCAAAAGAAGTGATCTTATGTCGGTCGCCTCGACACTATGCCCGCTTCCGACTGTGATCATAACTTCTCCAGCTCCAAGCTTCCTACTTTGTTCCAGATCCTGATTCACGGTACAAATATGAGAACTAGTACCGTAATCCAAGATCCAGAAGTAGAAAATACAAGAGCGTAACAATTTGTTTCCAAAACTAAAAGTTATGTAATTAAGTGCCATGAAGAATCGGATAGTCTCTAGCCCAAAGGCCCACTCACCGCACTTGAGACAAGTATCCTTCTTCTTCTTGTTCTTCGAACCATCGGGCCTTGCCCTTACCCTTAAGGTCCTTAACTTGTAGTCCATTTGCTTCTTGGTCTTTTTCTTCTTGTTCTTAGACCTCCGAGGTCTGAAGAAATCACAAGAGCACTCCTTCATCCGCGGAGTCTTCATCCGAGACCGAGCGGTCACAAGTTTGTTCATTAGCCCGGCTAAATTACATGCAATCTCATTGCGGTTGAAGTTCATAACAAACCGTGAGAAGGAATCGGGGAGAGATTGTAGGATAAGGTCGGTTTGAGAGAAGTATCCATTTTAAAATCAAGAGCCTCCAATCTCTCGATCATGGATATCATTTTGAGGACGTGTTCCCCAACCTTCTCACCTTCCTTCATCCTTGCACCGAACAGCTTGCTTGATATCTCATATCTAGCGATTCACTGTGCTCACCATAAAGCTCGGTTAAGTGAGATAGAATCTGCCTAGCAGAAGTCATTTTCTCATAAGCTCTCTGAAGCTCATTAGACATGGAAGCCATCATATAAGCACGGACTTTCACGTCATCCTTAACCCACTTTTCGTGGTTTTCAATCTCTTCCTGATTGGCTCGGGTCCGCACAGGAGGCGCCGGAATGTCCGTCTCCAAGACGTATCCCAGTGCCTCTATACTGAGGACAATCATCAGATTGCGGAGCCAATCCACAAAGTTAGGTCCCATTAAGGTGTTCTTTTCGAGTAGAATTGCGAGTGGATTCATTGTCGTATTGAGATTTGAGTCTGCATTAAGTACGATAGATTAATTAGTAACTCATTCAATTATGTTCTGAGTATAGAATTAAGGTCTTTTCTATCCTTGTTACCCAGCTCCCACTATTTTTATCGGAACAACACACTCCCATGTGAAATCCGGAAGTATCGTCGCTTTACTTCATAGTGGTGATCGAGTTCTTTATAAATCTTAATAGAGGGCAACCGAACAGGTTTCTAGTCTATTAATTTTCATAAAGTGGTGTCCAACACCAACCCATCTAATGGATGATTCGATCTTCTTTTTCCACTTGTTCACTCCCCTCAACCTATACGGTTTCTATGGTTCGTGAACAAGTTAAGTTTATACCATCGACGCAACCGGTTTCACAATTGAATCTTATCCGCAACCTATCGTTTCTAAGGATAAAATTTGCTCCAACCGGCATCCAATGCGCTCCCAAGAATTTATCCGTCCTCCCGAACGACTACCCCGATAACTCGGAAGCATAGCACATCCGGTTTGGATTTCAATTTCCCGAAAGCTCGATGGAGGGAAGGAAAACCTTGAAACCTTATAAACTTAATAATTTGTTGTGGGAGAATTATCGCGATTAACGTTACACTTTGCACATTAATCATTTAAGCGCGTTTGTGGCATTCATACAATATGAAACAACCATTCACAACCTAGTTGCTACCAACATGTGGTTCATGGACCGTTCCTAGAAAACAAAAACTCCGTAATCTAATTACAAGTCTTCGTTTTGAATCTTCGTCTTCTCGAAATGGATCTTCCTCCGGTCTTCGTCATTACATATAAATTTTACATTGAAAAATTGCATCCTAGATACAAATAATTCTAGTAAAATAAATAGGCTCAAAACGGCCTTTACAACCCAATCGAATAAAACTGAACGATTCAAAACTAAGTCCATGAACCACATCCCCATTCAAAAGCATTCATCCAATAAATACTAAATAAATGGACTACACATTAAATATATTGATCCAACCAATATAAAAATAACCATCTATTAGAATTAATCCAATTAATTCACAAACATGGTAGTTTTAATTCGTTCGTATAAACCGATGATAAATATTTCACAATAATAAATTTCCTCAAAATAAAACACCAAGTATTTTATTTAGTCAAATTAAATCCAATTTAATTTCTGGAAATTATTATAACGAAACATAAACACAAAACGGAATCGAAATAAAATCGCCCGGGGCTAGCCCGTGGTCCGGCATCACAGCCGGTCCTTAGCCGAGGGGTTGATCTACCCAGTGCAGGAAACAAGCTGCCTGGCAATGTCCAAGACTTTGGCAGGCAAGGCAGCCTCTGGCAAAGCGATTTTCCGACTCTTTTTCGTCCTGATTTCAAAAATTATATTTTTCTAATTTAATATTACCCATATAATTCAGTTTTAATAAATAAAACCGATTTATATAGTAACATAAAAAACATGGAAAAATTAAATTTTCGACGAACAATTAAAACAACGAATTAAACGGTTGTGATTCCAAATCACTAATCATTTAATCAAGCATTCCAAATGCAATATATCGTATATACGATTGCAAGACCTACGCTCCGATACCACTGTTGGGATTCGGTGCCTAAAACGAAGGCCCAGCGGAAGCGGTAAAACGAAAATTAATTCGATCTGAATCCCTTCGAGGATCGATCGAGCTACGTATATACGAATATATAAACGAAAAGCAAGAGTCATAAGAAACTAACCCTCGAAGTCCGTTGATTAAATGGTAACCTTCTCTTGAGCTATTCCCCAAGCTTTAGTTTGATCTCTACGAGTTCAATCCGCTCCAAGCCCTTGAACGATCCAACGCCGAAAGCACCGCGTCTCTACTTGCCACGCGCCGGAAAAACGATCGGAACAACAACACTCGATTAACCTCTAAGGTTACGGCTAGAATCAAGTGATGAAGCTTTTATGATTATTATTATTACACTCTAAGTGTATAATATATCTCTCTCAATGTATCTTGAATTTTCTCCAAGAAAACTCAAGAACAAAAATGAAGAAGATGATGAAGACTTGAAAAATGATTTTTCTCTCTCTCTCTTCTATAACCTCACGGCTGGAATATCAAGTGAGAAGTGAGAGTTTTTCTTCACTTTTATTCTTCAAAAATCAAGTTCAAACAATGACCAAATCACCAACTTTATTCCCAAGAGATAATGTTCCCTTCATAAGTCTTTGGTCTCCAATTATAAAGTTGGAGACAAAGACTAAGAATAAGGTTGGTGAAATGAGACAGCCATCTAGAAGAACCGGGATGAGTTCGGTCCGTTTCGGACTCCGTGAGTCCAAACAGATAAACTCCTATTCTGTTCCGATGTATTTGTATCGATTAATTAATCCAATCAATTAATCACATTAAATACATAATAACATAATTAATTTTTCCAAGAAATAATTATATTTATGAATTAAATTAATCACCCAGTAATTTATTTAATTCATTAGACCGTAAATTAATTTATCCAATAAATTAATTTAGACATCCAATGTCCCAAAATCAATTAGACATCCAATGTCCAATAAATTAGATATCCAATATCTAATATTTATAATGAGAGATTAAGCTCGATTCATTCCGTCGTCAATCCTAATGCGCGACTCGGTAGGTCCGTCTCAGTCAGCAATGGGAGGAACCAAAGTGTAGTAGCACCACCTAGCCAGCCTGGTGGCCTACACTGTACCCTAACTGAGAACTAATGATTGGGATCATTCAAGAACCATTCTGTCGTGAATACCAGTATACGTATAAACCTTTCTTTCAAATGTCCCGATCAAGTTATAGGGTCACGGTCAGTCAAACCCCATCTGTACTTGACGCTATGCATGCGTTAATGCAAATCGAGATCATCGAGCTCTCGTGTATCTAATACAGCTAGCTCCAATGCTTTGGCCAAAGACTTATGATCTCATCTGCCAATAACCGCATAGGACATATAACCCGTTCACTAACAGGAGAAAGAATTCTATCTTGGTATTCAAGAGACTGCTACTTGCCCATCAAGATGCACGTCGAGGTTGATCCCGCCTTCCGTTTATAGGGTCGAACTACTCTAATGAAAATCTTGACGTCACAAGCACATCCCTACTAAATCCTCAAGTCGAAGGTTCACGAATACCTATCACAACCTTTCGATTCCATCATTGATCGTCCCGAGTGAAATCCGTGTGACGAATCGAGGGTGAGTCGGTTCGAGTATACTAATCTAATTAGCATACCTATAACGTGTGCTCCCACTAACCATTAGTGTTCGACAGGCACTCTCCATGTCAAAGAACACGTCATACAAGTCTTCACATAAACTTAACGCCCAGTCAAGTTTCATTGACTTGTGAACGATTAAGTATTTGAGCTATAAACCTTTCCAGTGCCGACCCCCTTATCTAATAAGGAGTGGAACGTTTTGCTCTCAAATACACGGACTAGTTTCTAGATGTATATTTACGAGTTAGGAATGCCAGTAACTACCAGTAAATAAAGAAACATCCATTGCCTTATATTGATGATTTACATAATAACAAGTACAATGTCCTCACTCAACATCCTCTGAGTGGCATTCGAGGGCATACTCCTAACAAAAACACCTGTTTGTCCTTTATATACTGTACAGAACACGGCGCAACAAATGGTCCAAATAGCGCCGTGTTCGGGCCGACATTGGGTCACGGGCGACCACATGCGAAACGGCGCATGCACACACGGCGCAAATGCCGCGGGTCTTGCGCTGCTTTCGCAAGGCAATGGCACCACTGGGCAACACACCGCATGCACCCGCAATGCACGCCGCGGGTCTTGCGCCGTTTTGCACAGGTAAGGCCAGACATCCTCTTGACACAAGACGACGCTACCGAAACGGAAAAAGACGATAAACCAAAACACGATATGCCGACCCAACGGTCCGGGAAAATTACATGCAACGAGGAACAATATCCAATAACCAGAAACGGTCCGAGGTACACAACCATAATCGAACATGGAACAAATTCCCTAAACTTATAGGAAATTATGAAACGGCCCAAACGTCCGAAAATTACGATACAACGTCGGATTAACAATCCGAAACTCACAACATGCTCCACTCAACCAAATGAACTCATGGAAATAAGAAAATGACGAAATCAAACAAGTTTTACGAGAATCGAATACACATGCGATAAAGTATAACTTAAGACGAAAATACGTGAAAACATCATCGAAACTCATCCAAACGGAGAAACTCCAAGAACAAAATAGATTCAGAATTCCAAAACAGAGCCAAATGAGTTGTACGAAACGAACATACACCAAAAATAGAAATTACCAAAAATAGAAAACACGGATATTACATTCTCTCCCCTAAAAATAAGTTTCGTCCCGAAACTTACAACGTGAATAACTCGGGGTATCTCGATCTCATACTCTCTTTCGTTTCCCACGTGGCTTCCTCGGATCCATGCCTCGACCATTGCACTTTAACCAAAGGAATGGTTTTGTGCCTGAGTTGCTTCACCTGACGCTCTAAGATCTGAATCAGCCTCTCTTCGAAGGTAATGTCGGGCCCCAACTCGATCTCTCCAAAATCAATAATATGGCTAGGGTCTGGTACGTACTTCCTAAACTGGGAAACATGAAATACGTTATGCACGTGGCTCAGGGACGGCGGCAAGCCTAACCGATATGCAAGCTCTCCAACTCTCTTTAGAACCTCGAATGGCCCAATAAATCTCGGACTAAGTTTACCCTTCCGACCGAAGCGGTAAACTCCCCGTGTCGGTGACACCTTAAGCAACACATGGTCTCCCACCTCAAACTCCAACGACCGGCGATGTGTATCGGCATAAGACTTCTGTCGACTCTGAGCCATCAATATCCTATCGCGAATCAAAGCAATCTTCTCTCTCGTCTCAATTACCATATCAGGCTCGGTGCCAATTAGCTCAGATGTATCATCCCAACACAACGGCGATCTGCACTTCCTACCATACAGTGCCTCAAATGGTGCCATTTTGATCGAGGCGTGCCAACTATTGTTGTACGTGAATTCGATCAATGGCAAGTGCGACTCCCAATCATCCTTCCAATCTAAAGCACGTGCTCGCAAAGATATCCTCCAAATGTCAGATCGTCCGCTCGGATCGTCTGTCTGAGGGTGGTAGGATGTACTGAGTCTCAACTCGGTCCCCAAGGCTCTATGAACGGCCTGCCAAAAATGTGATATAAACCGGCCATCACGATCCGAAACAATACTCTTAGGGGTCCCATGCAACCTCACTATCTCCGCAATAAACACTCGTGCTAGTCTCTCTGGCCCCCAAGTGTCCTTAACACCCAGAAAATGAGCTGATTTGGTTAGTCGATCGACAACGACCCAAATCATGTTCATTCCAGTCTGAGTCTTAGGCATACTGGTAATGAAATCCATAGAGATGTCTTCCCACTTCCATTTCGGAATGGGAAGTGGTCGTAGCAACCCCGCGGGCCGCTGATACTCAATCTTAACCTGCTGACAGGTCAAACACTTCGCCACAAACTCGCTAACGTCCATCTTCAAATTTCTCCACTAGTAGTTACTCCTCACATCCTTGTATATTTTGCTCGTACCAGGATGTATGGAGTAAGGCGTAGTATGAGCCTCACTCAAAATCTTCTGCCTCAACTCAATGTCATTCGGTACACATAATCTGCCGCGAAATCTCAAAATGCCATCATCCTGAACCACAAATCCAGGGGCTTTCCCCTTCCTCACATCCTTCCTCAACTGGACCAAAAACGGATCATCATAATGTTTCGCCTTGATATCATCAGTCAAGGATGAAGTGATCTCTAACGCACACAATTGACCTTGAACTCTCTGAACCCAAACCTCGATATTTTGACAAATCAAATCCCGCTGGATCCTATACTGTGGTGTAAGTACCTCTAACATCTGTAACGCCATCGGTTTCCAGCTCAACGCATCAGCCACTACGTTGGCCTTACCCGGATGATAAAGTATCTCGAGGTCGTAATCTTTAATTAGCTCCAACCACCTACGTTGCCTCATATTCAACTCTTTGACTGAAGATATACTTCAGACTCTTGTGATCCGTAAAAATCTTACACGACGACCGATAGAGATAATGCCTCCATATCTTTAAGGCGAAAACGACCGCAGCTAACTCCAAATCATGCGTGGGGTAATTCACCTCATAAGGTTTCAACTGGCGGGACGCATAAGCAATAACCCTATCTCTCTGCATCAAAACACACCCGAGCCCGAGGTCCGAAGCATCACTATATACCACGAAATCTTCGTTCCCCTGAGGCAACGCTAACACGGGTGCGGTAGTTAGTCGTCTCTTCAACTCGTCAAAACTACCCTGTCTGTCTGCGGTCCACTCAAATTTCTGAGTCTTCTGGAGCAACTGAGTGAGTGGTCTAGCGATCTTAGAAAATCCCTCAATAAATCTACGGTAATAGCCGGCAAGACCCAGAAAACTCCTCACCTCCTTCACATTCTTAGGCGGCTCCCAAGCCATCACTACCTCTATCTTCTGCGGATCTACCCGAACTCCCTGTGCTGAAATCACATGCCCGAGGAACATCACTTCCTCGAGCCAAAACTCACACTTAGAGAACTTTGCATACAGCTGCTCAGCTCTCAAAATGTCTAATACAATCCGGAGATGTAAGGCATGCTCCTCCCGACTTCGTGAATAGATAAGAATGTCATCGATAAAGACGACTACGAATTTGTCCAGATACTCAATAAAAACTTTGTTCATCAACTGCATGAACACTGCTGGGGCGTTGGTTAGCCCGAAAGGCATAACCACAAACTCGTAATGGCCATATCTCGTCCGAAAGGCAGCTTTCGGTATATCGCTGTCCCGAATCCTCAACTGATGGTAGCCCGATCGCAAGTCAATCTTTGAAAAGACTGTCGCCCCCTGAAGCTGATCAAACAAGTCGTCAATCCGGGGCAAAGGGTATTTATTTTTGATGGTTAACTTGTTTAATTCTCGATAGTCGATGCATAAACGAAGCGATCCATCCTTCTTCTTAACAAAAAGTACAGGCGCACCCCAAGGCGATGCGCTCGGTCGAATATACCCTTTTTATAACAACTCTCCCAACTGCTTCTTCAACTCTAACATCTCCGAAGGTGCCATACAGTACGGCACTCGAGAAATAGGGGCCGCATTCGGCTCAATATCAATAGAAAACTCCACCTCTCACTGTGGTGGTAATCCCGGCAAGTCATCCGGGAATACTTCGGGATACTCACTAACAACTGGAATCGATGACATGTCAACTCCACCATCCTCTGCCTGCAGAGCGTAACACCAATAGCCGACACAACCCTGGTTCAGAAGTTTCATCGCCTTTAAGGCGCTAATCACACTCCCCGATCTCCCCGGCTTACAACCGACGAGAGTATGCTCGGTGCCATCCTCAGACACTATCGAGATGGTACGAGTCCGATAGTTCATGATAGCACTGTGACGATCCAACCAATCGTCCCCGAGGATCAAATCCTCACCCTTAAGGTCTATAACAATGAGATTCGAGGGCCAATCACGGCTCCCGATCCTCACTGGGCAATCCCTAACCTCCCGGTCCCTAATCATACGATCCCCGCTAGGCGTACCCACTACAAACGGTTCACACTCAAACAAGCAGTCAAAGCTAATACGACCCACACAATCCGAAGCAATAAAGGAATGGGTAGCACCCGAATCAAAAAGCACTGAAACTGGATGAGAAAGGATCTGAGTGGTACCTGACGCCACTGGAACGTCTGTCTCCTCCGTGTGCCTTATCTAATATAACTGAGGGTGGACTGAGCCCGAACTAGATGCAGCTCGGTGGTCCGGCTGACCCCGGCCCCTACCACGGCACGAACTCTGAGGAACAAGAGTAACTGGTGTCTTCTGATCAATACTGTGCTCTCTCTGAACGGCGGTGGTAGTCGAAGATCTGGCAGCCCTGGTGGCTCTCTCACAATGTGCTGCTCGATGCCCGGTCTGCCCGCAAGTAAAGCAAGTAACTGGAGGAAAAGGGCAATCCTTCATCAAATGCTCATATTGGTTGCAGTTAAAACAAACCCTGCCACCAGAAGCAACGGACTGGACTGAACGATTACCCTGCGATACCCCAGCCTGATGAAACGGCCTCTTCCCAGGTGTAGGGGCAGACTGTGCTCTCGAAAATCGGCCACTCTTGCCGGATGAAAAACTGCCAACCGTTTTCTGTTTCTTGGCCTCGATACCCAACTCTGATTCCGGTGTGGCCATCTCGATCGCTAGAGCGCGATCCTGATACTCCTTCAAAGTAGCACGCATGAGCAGTGCCATACTCTGCCTGATATGCGGTTTCATGCGCATATTGAAATAACGGATTTTATCAGCCTCCGTCCTCACCTGATCTTTCACGAAACCCAACTGCTGATTGTAAGAGATAATGGCCTGAGAAATCGGCACATCCTGGGGTGTGGCAGTGAAGAACTCCACAATTATGCGTTCTTTGTCTGACGGCGGACAATATTCTGCTTCCATAACAGCCCTGAATTCATCCCAAGTGGCTCGACTGTCTCTAGGTGCCACAGCTTCCCACCATTCCGCAGCTTCCTTATCCAGGAGGTACTGGGCAATATGTACCCTCCTATCTTCGGGACAAGCTACGACATCGAAGGTCCTGGACAACTGAAAGATCCAATTCTGCCAACCGAGGGAGTCAGAAGATCCGGAGAAACGAGGAGGGTGCATCTTAGTCACCGTCTGAAGCCACTTACCAGCTTCATCTCCAGGTGTCGGGGGCGGATTCTGGCGTCCACCCTGAGCTATCTGAGAAAGCTGGGCTACTAATTGCTGAAGTACGGCAGTAGCCCCGACGTCGGCATTATTACCCAATGATAGATCCTGACTGACTGACATATCCTGCTGCCCGTCAGAGCTCAGAGGTAGAGTGCTCCGCACTGACTGAGAGGTCGAATCTGCAGAGGACTGAGAAAGCGAAACTTCCTCATTAATAGCACCCCGTCCGCGGCCTCGGCCGCATCCCCTAGCTGGTCAACCACGGCCTCTCAACATACTGAAGAAAAGATAAGAACGAACAAGATCTGAAAGGTTCACAGTTTACAAGGTTGGTATCACAATTCACAATCCCAAACAACGTAAGAAAACGAATTTCAGAATATAAGAGTTCGAGGAGACTTACAGCCACGGGTCGCACGAACAGACGGTAGCATGATGATATTAGGCTCAATGACTGACTCAAACGACTTAACTGACAGACCCAAAATTAACCGACAGTCTAGGCATTCAAAACCTAGGCTTCGATACCATAAATGTAACACCCCAATTCACAAATGGGACATTACACGCCGTAGAACCCCCGTGAGGTCTACCAGGCTAACTCATGACACGTAAACCACAATGATATCCCAAAAGATGCACTCAAAAAGTAAATAAGGCCGTGGCCTCGGCCAAAACATTTTAACGGAGTACATGAAACATAAGATAAATACCAATTCATTGCCCACGCAGGGGACTTAAACTAAGTTTAAAAGTTATTAGTCTAACTCCGGTACTCAACAATGCAATGACAAAACATAAAAAAAAAACAGACTCGAGCCACATCATCATGCCAGCCCATCCTTAGCGTGCGCATCCCGTTCCAGCTCCTCAGCTCGACCAGTACCTGAAATGCATAAGACGTATTTCCCCCATTTAAGGGGTTAGCATTCGAATAGCTAGTGCAAGTAAACAATTACACAACATTATATACATAATATGATTTTTACACAGTCATCACAAGCGGAAATCATTTGCCATAAATATTCCGGAATACTACATTGGCAATCGAATCAGTTTCCAATCATCACGATATCACAAAATCACAACTGGTATCCCGTGGCCGTACCCCTAAGTATCGACCCCCAGACATCCCGTCGAACGCTCCGGGTGGGATACCACTTCCGCGGCCGTACCCCTTAGTATCGACCCCCAGACATCCCGTCGGACACTCCGGGTGGAAGTTCAATCACACACGCACCCAAGTCCATTTCCGCGGCCGTACCCCTTAGTATCGACCCCCAGACATCCCGTCGGACGCTCCGGGTGGAAGGAACACAACTCACGCACCCGAAAACCACAATTCATCGTTCATTTCGAAAACGTAACATACATAACGAAATGTAATACATGTACTTGCCTTGGTTAACACGACGTGAAGGAAAAACGGTGAACGGAAAGGTTTCGGTCCGAATAATCTTTACAAATCTGATTCTAACCACAATAGAGACTCAATCAACTACAATTCTACTGAGAAATCACGAATTAATCGGCGTTCTACCCTAAGGGACAATACGCCGAACACTACGGGGGCATAAGGTTCAAATTCGATCAACGAAGGGAAAAAACTTGGAATTGATCCACTAAAGTTCTAGGAAAACATAACACCATGATTACCCAACTATAATTCATCAACAATCGAAGCAAAAACGAAAGGAAAAATGAATAATAGCCAAGAACCCTAAAATTAGGAATAATGTCCAATTACCTCAATTCAACGATGGAATGGCAGAAGGAAGATGATTGATTCGTGTTAGAATGTCCAATTCCAAGTTATAAGGTTCTAGAATGCAATATCTGAGGGAGATCGCCCGAAATCGCCAAGGAGAAGTGGAAAAACGGGAGAAAAAGGAAGAAATGGGGTTAAAACACCCGTTTGTCCTTTATATACTGGACAGAACACGGCGCAACAAACGGTCCAAATAGCGCCGTGTTCAGCGCCGTATTGCGGGTCAGCCGGCGACCCCTGTGCGACACGGCGCAAAATGCCGCGGGACTTGCGCCGTTTCTCAAGGCAGCGGGCAACACTGGGCAACACAGCGCACAGACCCGGTGCAGAATGCCGCGGGTCTTGCGCCGTTTTGCACAGGTAAGGCCAGACAGCCTCTTGACACAAGACGACACTACCAAAACGGAAAAAGACGATAAATCAAAACACGATATGCCGACCCAACGGTCCGGGAAAATTACATGCAACGAGGAATAATATCCAATAACCAGAAACGGTCCGAGGTACACAACCATAATCGAACATGGAACAAATTCCCTAAACTTATAGGAAATTACGAAACGACCCAAACGTCCGAAAATTACGATACAACATCGGATTAACAATCCGAAACTCACAACATGCTCCACTCAACCAAACGAACTCATGGAAATAAGAAAATGATGAAATCGAACAAGTTTTACGAGAATCGAATACACATGCGATAAAGTATAACTTAAGACGAAAATACGTGAAAACATCATCGAAACTCGTCCAAACGAAGAAACTCCAAGAACAAAATAGATTCAGAATTCCAAAATAGAGCCAAACGAGTTGTCTGAAACGAACATACACCAAAAACAGGAATTACCAAAAATAGAAAACACGGATATTACAACAGGGTCGGCACGAAGGATGATGAAAGATGAACGATACTAATCACACGAGGATCCGTATGATGTCATTGGTTTAGATGTATTTTTATTTCCGCTGCAGTATCCTTACCCGTTGTACGGGAGTGTGTTGTATTCGACCCTGCGTGGGCATGTAATGTGTTTGAGTTGTATGTATTTATTGAAAGAACAAGTCGGTCTAGTGAGTCATTTTAGCCTTAAAGGCATTGTTGAGATGTTCTATGTTCTTACCAGCCTGGTAGATCCTTGAGGAAAGGTTCTACGGCGTGTAATATTCCTGAGCGGATTGGGGATGTTACAATGGAGTTCCATTGTTGTTGCGTCGTTGTATTATTCTCAGCCTTCCGCTGTGATGTACTTCCTCTGTTACTTTATTATTGCAACGTGTTGACTATTACACTATTCACATACTCTCTTTTGACCATCTTTTGTGATTTATACATATGAAAAAATATAGTCATGTGAGATCTTGTTAGATTCATCTCGAAATATATTTTCAAAATATCAACTTCTTATAATTTTTAAAAATAAAGAATCAAAGATATTAATAATCAAAGTTGTGCATTGGTAAGCGTGAAAGTCCAGATATTGCAATTATAAGAGAACGAAGGTAGTATTATTTTGTATTTTGGACCCCTGCGTGGGCACGAGTTATGAGAATGTATTTTGGTATGATTTAGTTGTGTGACCATATCAGTCCGTCTTGTTATTCTTTTTGACTCTGGAGGGTCAAACATTTGGTCGTCTGGTTGTGTTCAGCCTGGTGGATCCTTGAGTGTAGGGTCCACGACGTGTGATATTCCCGGTTGATTTCTGGGGGTGTTACGATTATGTGCATGTTGTGAGAAGAAATCTGTGTTTGCTACTTGTGATGCACTACATGTGTATTGAGCTAAATGTATTGATGGTTTGGGCATCGAGTGGTGCAATATGATGTGAAAGCCTTGAACATTGATATGTTCTTGGAAGTGTTTTGACGATAGAGTTTGTTAGAAAACTCATATAGATGGTTTCGACATATGTACGAATCGGTGTTCATTAGTTATGTTTTTAAACTTGGATGGATGGTTTGCCATGTATTTGAACTTGGTATTTGCGAGTTGTTTGTGAAATTGATAATTCCATACGCCGAGTGGGCATGCGTTTTAAGATTGATTCATTCTAGATGGTTGTTGTAATTGTCTCCGTTACGTGCGTGTTTGAAAATGATTTCCTAAAAATTCGTAGACCTGAGCGTATTGCGGAAAATCAGTTTTCGAAAACGTTTTGACGGTGCGATCAAATGGCGGCTTAGTGTGGATTTTGAAAAGTGGTATGAATTTGGAAATACGGCCTTGTATTTTCAAATGAAAACCTTGCGACAGTATTCGAAAGTTGTGTTTTAAAGTGTTTTGGAACGTTTTGTAAAATATTACCGTTGACAATCTTTTATTGTGTTTGAAAAGATTTTAAGATAATGATTTTCGGGTATTTGTGTTGTTTTCAAATGATTTGGGTAAACGATTTTAATACCATCACACCATAAAATTTTGTATTTGTAAACCAAACGTGGTTTTAATTTCTAAAAGAGGTGGATGAATAATCTTCATGAATTGTGGTAGTTAGCGTACGCTAGCCAGAATGGGCAGATAAGGTGATATAGTTAACGCACGCTAATCATAGACTTAGCGCGCGTTAAGACACTTAGTGTTGCATGATTTAGATGTGATTGTTGATATGTGGGAATGTCTATTGTATGTATGAATAGGTTGCCCACCCGAGGACGGTTCGGTAAAACCTCTGGGGGCCGATGCCAAGAGAGCATGACCACGGGATACCTTATATGATGTTGGTTGTGATGATGTTGAGTGGTAACATGTGATTACCTTATATACTGTTAATTCTGATGATGTTGAACGGTAACATGAGACTACCTTTTTGTGTTGATGTTTGTGAATATGTGATGTTTTGGTTATGTGATGCTATGTTTCATAGTATTGAGCGATTGTATGTTCAGTATGCCGAGAGGTCGAGGCCGAAGACTGGGAGGCTAATTCAAAGGCCTACGACATGAGACAAGATCGATACGACAATCTTCAATTTTGTGGACACTTCGGGATGTTTTTTGCCGTTTCTCAATTGCTGGTCTTTCATTATTTTGGCCATATCTCCTTCGTTATTCGTCCGATTGGGTTGAATCAAGCGGCATTGGAAAGCGTATTCAAAGTCCTATATACCTAGAAAACCAAAATCGAAATTTGGTTCCCAGAATCATGGTGAGAGACTCAAATAAAAGGAAGGGCATATTACGGACTATATTCGACGGATCTACATGTGATATACTCTTTTAAATGACCAAATCTCTTTATGGGACACTATAACTAAATATCCGTGTAATCCTCGATAAAAAATTGGATTTTTATTTCGAAAAATTTCCATGTGATTTTTCCTAGGGTTACCCCTAGGGGAAATCACCGAAAGTTGGAAGTTTTGGATTCAGATACATAATCGAGATTTGAGCATATACAATTGTAGACTTCGAATAGGTTTCAAACGCTTCAAGAATCGGCCCAATCGGATAAGTAACGAAGGAGATATTGCCAAAACAGTGGCATGTGCATGGGGCAAGATCGATACGATAATCTTCAATTTTGTGGACACTTCGGGATGTTTTTTGCCGTTCCATTGTTTTGGCCATATCTCCTTCGTTATTCATCCGATTGGGTCGAATCAAGCGGGGTTAGAAATATTATTCAAAGTCCTATAGATCTAAAAAACCATAATTGGAATTTGATTCCCGGATTCATGGTGAGAGGCTCAAATAAAAGGAAGGACACATTCCGGGATATATTCGGTGGATCTACAGGTGATAGACTCTTGAAAATAACAAAATCTCAGCACGGGACACTATAAATAAATATACGTACAATCCTGGACAAAAAAATTGAATTTTTATTTCGAAAAATTTTTAGGTGATTTTCCCTAGGGAAAATGATAGAAAGTTGGAAGTTTTGGATTCAGGTGCATAATCTATATTTGATTAGATACAATTGTAGATATTCGAATAAGGTTTCTAACGCTTCGAGAATCGGCCCAATCGGATAAGTAACGAAGGAAATATGGTCAAAACAGTTTATGGTAAAAGTGAGGCCACGACGACGCAATTAGAGGAGGCCCCCGGATGAGCTTCTTTGTCCGGCACATGCCACCGTTTCAGCAATATCTCCTTCGTTATTTATCAGATTGGGTCGATTCTTGCTGCCATGGGAGGCTAATTCAAAGGCCTACGACATGGGGCAAGATCGATATGATAATCTTCAATTCTGTGGACACTTCGGGATGTTTTTTGTCGTTTCTCAATTGCTGTTCCTCCATTGTTTTGGCCATATCTCCTTCGTTATTCGTCTGATTGGGTCGAATCAAGAGGCGTTGGAAATATTATTCAAAGTCCTATTCATATAAAATATACTAGTATTCCGTATTGTCCTGGTGTATTGTACTTAAGCTACTCATTGGAGTATTTGGTAATATAATGTGGTTCGGTACTACAATTATATTATTTAATTCATAAATTTTCATTCGCCTGGTGGGTCCCAGTTGGGGTTTCACGGCACTGTAATATCCGCCTATCTTGGGGTGTTACAGAGTTGGTATCGGAGCGTGGTTTTGAATACTACCTTCCGAGTCATGTCTCATTTGAAATCATTGTCATCGGACTAGTATCATTGGACTTTCGCGTCACGTGTGACCTGTGCAAATGCCGAGCCCCTCAGACCAAGAACTGTAAGATTTCTAACGCTATGGTATAATTTTTGGCAATAAGAATCATTTATTCATCATTCATCAGTCAACAATCCTCATCATCATTCATTTTGATCAGGACGATCATGTTAACTCATTAATCACTCAGTTCATTTCACAGTTCAGTTGTTGATCTTGAGGATCATATCATTAATCTTGTTAACTTGTTTAAGATAATCATTTCAAGAACTTCATCAGATAATCATGTCAGCTCAATTAATCATTCATGTAATCACTGTGTTAGAGTGCGTATGCTCATTTTCATCATTTCATGACGTGATCATAACGTGATTTTCATGCGAGAGATATAATTATCATGTGACTTTCCTGTTAGGAATACATGTTAGATTTTGATGATGTCATTAATATAAAATCAAAATGTTTATTACTTGGCAAAATGTAAGGAAGAACCAAATGAGTATCTTCCATAGGCCAAAATATGTTAATGTTTAAAACTTGGCTAAATGTAAGGAAGAACCAAATGAGTATCTTCCATAGGCCAAATATGTTAAGTATAAAACTTGGCAAAATGTAAAGAAGAACCAAATGAGTATCTTCTGTAGGCCAAAATTAGTTAGGCTGAAAAATGGCTAAGTACTAAGTACAGCTTAGTCCATCAGACAGGAACAGCCGACTCCAGTCAGAGTAGCTCTGGTCAACTAAATTTATCAGAGAAGTTTGACCAGTGCAAATGAGGTACCTCGGGAAGTCACCCGACCAGATAAGTCACAAGCAAGGTACCTGAGAGGACCTATCTGCAGAGATGTTAGCTGCATATCAGCCTACTCAAAGGCAGCCAAGTACTCCAAGTCCACGTCAGCATGCGTTGAAAAGTCAAGTATTACGGAAAGCTCACATGCAACGTGAAGAGACAAATTGGAGTGATTCCCGCAAGAGATATGATTTAAATAAATCACCCTGACCCACCTTGAAGACTTTAATCCTTTTATATTCAAAAGATTCGGCGCTCACATGCAGAAGTCTTCACAACGGTCGGGAGATAAAATAAAATAATGGGAATCCAGCCTTGCAACGTTCAAAAAGATTAAACAATGAAGTCTCCCTCCAACGGACGGATTTGTTCAAAAGATTTGCAACGGCTACAAGGAAAAAAGCTCAGAGATCTGACCTATATATATCTAAAGATTTGAAACTGAGCGACTACCGGTGCGAACATACATTCTAGTGAGCAAAGCAATCAAGCAATCTATAGCAATCAATAGCATCGTGAAAAGAGCAGATCTAAAAGTTCATACTTAAGGAAGCTCTTAAGTTGGAGAAGACAAACACTCTTGTCTATAATCTTGAGTACGGGGTACTTCACTGGTTAAAGTAAGAGACTGTAAAGGCATCCGAGGATCGAGGATCAAGAGGTGCAAGGCAGTCAAGTGTGTACAACGGCACGGATTTCCACTGGTTGGAAGCTGTTGTAGTGTGGTATTGAATCACTGTAATATTTATCACTGGTTGAAAATTATAGTGAATTCATCTCCAACTGGTTTGGAGAAAAGTGGATTAGTAGAGGATTACCCCACCTCTGAGACCACTATAATTGCTCGTGTTATTCTTGTTTTACTGCATCATACTTTAACTGCTGCATACATTGTTAAGTGTTTCATTAAGTTGATTTCTATTCGTTATCAGCTGACTTCCGCACTTATCCAAGAACAAACGACTCCAAGTCATTTGTTTAACTATCAGCTGTAGAAACTCACTCTTCGTGAAAAAGAGTTCAAGAGTTTCAACAAGTCTATTCACCCCCCCTCTAGACTTGTTCCTGGACGACTTGTGACCTACAAGTGGTATCAGAGAGGTTGGTTCATTTATTTCACGAACCAGATCTATATTAGATATATATATCTTAACTCTCACTTTATAATGGAACACATGCACTCTAGACTCCCTGTCTTTTCAGTTGACGAGTATGATCTGTGGAAGATAAGGATGCAGGCACACTTATCTTCAATTCATGACGACATGTGGTGCATCATTGAAGACGGTCCATTCATCTTTGAAAAGGACAACACAGCAGAGGAGATCGCAGCTGGGAGGCCAGAAAATATTCCTAAGAAGAGAACGGAGCTGACCCCCGAAGAAAGAAAGCTGGCCAATCTTGACAACCGGGCCAGAGATGTGTTATATCAAACTCTTGACAAATCCACCATGGTCAAGATCAAGAACTGTAAGAATGCCAAAGAAATTTGGGACACATTAGCTCTAATGTGTGAAGGAACGGAGCTGATCAAGGAAAACAAGTCACAATTGCTATCCAAAAATTTGACAACTTTAAAATGAAGAATGGTGAATCCATAGATCAAGTGGACACAAGGTTCACTGAAATTATCAATGAGATCAACTCCCTGGGCAAAACCTATGGCAACAGGGAAATGGCACTAAAGGTCCTCAGATATCTCAACCCCGAATGGAGCATGAAGGCCGTAGCCATGAGAGAGTCCAAGGACCTGAATAAGATAAAGATTCAGGAGCTGTTCTCTGATCTGAAGGCCTATGAGTTCGAACTTCCAAGTTCATCCTCAACTGAGCCTGCAGAGAAGGGAATCGCATTTGCAGCCGAGTCCCCTGCCAAGAGCCTATCTGATGTGAAACCTCCAAATCCACTAGATTTTGAGGAAGAAATGGCTTTCATAATGCAAAGGTTCAGCAATTTCAGAAAGAACTACTCCAAGTATAAGAAAAACTACAAGGAGAATCCAAGAAGGAACCAGAAGGCTGGAAGCTGGAAAGTAGAATGCTACAACTGTCACAAAATAGGACACATCTAAATGGATTGTCCCGAGCTCAAGAAGGAAGAAACCAAGAAGGAGGTGGGCAGAAAGGAAGATAGAAGAAAGGCCCTCATCGGAGAAGACCAGGAGCATGTCGAATCAAGCAGCGGTTTCTTTTCTGATGAAGACGAGGAGTATGATTGCCTGATGGCAAACCTAGCTGATGAAGAGGTAACTTCTAAACCCACCGGTTCAAATAATAGCTCAGCCATGTCACAAGATATGGATCTACATGAATCGGTAAATCAGTTATTTAAAGATTTTGAAACACTCAAATCGCACACCAAGTCAGACGTGAGAGAAGACTCAGCTGCAAGATGAGAATAGGCAGCTGAAAAATGATTTCGAAAAACTCAGCCTAGATTTAAATAAGGTTGAGACAACTACAGATGACTTTAAAAACCAGGCAAATGTCAATACAGCTGAGATAGATCGGCTAACCATTTTACTTAAAGAAAAATCAGCTGCACTTGCTCATGCCAAAGCTGAGTTTACTAAGCTGGCACAGATAAATAAAACTCGGGCGCAGGAAATAACCTCCCTGAAGGCGTCTTCAACCCTGGGAGAATTGTGTACTTATAAAAGGTCACTATATACCAAATCAGGCCTTGGATATGATTCTCACACTCCCTCTAGTTCTGAAACCAAGTTTATCAAGGGAGAAACAATAGTCTCGATCACGAGCCTGTATAAACCGATATTCAAAAGCAGACACGGCCAGTCAAACGTCTAGTGCATTCAGGTTACACTGCATGACCACCTAGACAGCGACTAGGCGTGCCTGAGCAAAAGGCCAGACAACATGCCCACTATTACCAACAACTCCCCAAAAATAGATTTCATAATGGGAGGGGCAGATGGAAACCTCAAGGTTATCCTAATTACCAAAATGAACAAGTGTGGAGACCACAAAGGTTTAATAAATGGTCTCAGCCTAGATTTAGAAACGGCCCACACTATCAAAATTTTGAGGAATATCTGGTATACAATCCAACCAGGAGATTCAGACCTCGACCACAGACACATTACAAAGGTTATAATAATAATAATAACAATTTCTATAATCCAAGGAGAAATCAATTCTCCAGGAAACCAACTAACCCCAAAGGACCCACACAAATTTGGGTACCTAAATCTCTGCTTATTTAATTGCAGAAAAGGTGGAAGGACTACAACCACATCTCCTCAAGCTCAAATTTTGGAGGTGAAGAATGGTTTGTAGACTCTGGATGCTCGAGGCATATGACCGGGAACAAGAAGATGCTGACCAAATATATCAAAGAAAGAGGTCCCGATGTAACCTTTGGAGATAGCTCTAGAGGACAGACAAAAGGCTTTGGAGAGCTGCACCGAGGAAACATTGTGATATCCAAAGTCCATTATGTCAAAGGGCTCAAGTACAACCTTCTGAGCATAAGCCAGTTATGTGACGAGAAGAATATAGTAGTCTTCACCATCTTAAAGTGTATGGTGATAGACATCTTATCTGGAGAAATAAAGCTACAAGGTTTCCGAAGAAGAGATGTCTACATGATTGATTGGAACACAGGAACACCTAACTCCTGTTTTCTATCCAAGACAGTAGCTGAGAATGGATGGCTGTGGCACAAAAGACTATGTCACCTAAACTTCAAAGCCATCAACAAGATTAGCTCTCAGAAGCTGGTCAGAGGACTTCCAAATGAAGCATTCAAGAAGGAAGCACTCTGTGATGCATGTCAGAAGGGAAAGCAGACCAAGGCATCGTTCAAGCCAGTTCAGCCTACAACGCTCACATCAAGGGTCTTAGATCTACTCCACATGGATCTATTTGGTCCTATCAAGCCAAGGACTTTGAGCGGCCGAAAGCATGCCCTTGTAATAGTAGATGATTATTCAAGGTACACTTGGATCATTTTTCTATACAAGAAAAGTGAAACCACGACCAAGTTACTCGAGGCTGAGAAGGATCGAATGAGAAATCCCTCTCCATAATCAAGATCGATCGAGATAGAGGAGGAGAGTTTCTCAACAAGGCGATAGCGATTACGATCGTAATGGGATCTGCATGAGCTCTGCGGCCGGGGCGCTAACGAATGGTGTTCTTGAAAGAAGGAAGCAGAACCACGAAGGAAGCGGCAAGGTCCATGATTGCGAAGGCAGACCTACCCAAAGGTTACAGGCTGAAGGCTGTGACTGTCACACCCAGAACAGGAGTATGATAGTAGGGAGACATGGCAAAACTCCCTATGAGGTTTGGAATAATAGAACTCCTACTGTTGCTTACTTTCATGTCTTTGGTTGTAAGTGTTTCATCCACAACAACGGTAAAACACATCTAAATGCCCTTGATGCTAAAACTGATGATGGTCTCTTTATTGGATATTCCCAAAGAAGCAAGACATATAGAGTTTTTAATAAAAGAACCTTAGTTGTGGAGGAAACACCCCATGTTGTTTCTGATGAATCTACCGTTGAGTACAGGAAACAACTTGAGCTAATTGAGAACAAGCTCAAGTCAGCAACCCTTGAAGAAGTCATTATACAGGACACTGGAATGGTGGACTCACCTGCAGATCAGCCTGATGACCCAACTGCATCTGATGAAGACCCAACTGCAGATCAGACAGGATCACCAAACCTATCTGATCCGATTCTTTGCGAAGAAGACCAAATGAGGCGACAAAGACTCATCTGCAGATTAGAACCAACTGCAGATGACAAGGCGGTAGTGATCCGATTCTGGCAGAACCCGGTTGCGAGATAATCACCAGAGCAATCCAACAGGGGGAACAAACCCAGAAGAGGATGATATTCCCAAATGGCTCAAGGATCACCCAATTCAGCAAATCATCGGAAAGTTGACTGATGGAGTTAAGACGAGACAGTTAACCCTACCAGCAGGAATGGCGATGTTCTCATGTTTCATGTCGCAAATTGAACCCAAGACTACAGAACAAGCCTTGGAAGATTATTCATGGATTAATGCCATGCAAGAGGAATTGGAGCAGATGGAAAGGAACAAAGTTTGGGAACTAACAGACAGACCTGATCACAAGAAAGTTATTGGCACCAAATGGGTGTATAAAAACAAGAGTGATGAAGACGGAGCTGTTGTTAGGAATAAAGCCAGACTCGTAGCAAAAGGTTATGCACAGTGTGAGGGAATAGATTTTGATGAAACCTATGCACCTGTTGCAAGATTAGAGGCCATCAGATTATTCCTCGCATATGCTGCATTCAAGGACTTTGAAGTCTACCAGATGGATGTAAAAAGTGCGTTTCTGAACGGAATCCTAGAAGAAGAAGTCTATGTAGAGCAACCCCGTGTTTTGTCAAAGGAGACAAAGTCTATAAGCTGTTGAAGGCTCTGTATGGACTCAAGCAAGCACCGAGAGCATGGTATGAAACACTGTCTGTGTTTCTTGAGAAAAATGGATTTTGCAAAGGGAAAGTGGACAAGACCCTATTCAGAGTGGAGCACGGAGGCCACATATTAATAGTCCAAATTTATGTGGATGACATCATATTCGGGTCAACCAATCCAGAGCTATGCGAGAAATTCTCCAACCTCATGCAAGGAGAATTCGAGATGAGTATGATGGGAAAGCTTAACTTCTTTCTCGGATTACAAGTTAAACAGATGGAAAAAGGAATTTTCATCAACCAAGCAAAGTATACCAGAGACCTTATCAAGATATATGGAATGGAATCAGCCAAACCCGCAAGAATTCCAATGAGCACAACTACTCACCTGGATGCAGACGAGGCAGGCATATCAGTGGACTCAACCCACTACAGAGGACTCATTGGATCTCTTCTGTACCTCACTGCAAGCATGCCAGACATATCATATGCCGTTGGAGTTTGTGCAAGATTCCAGTCCAAGCCGAAGCAATCACACCTAGATGCAGCCAAGAGAATAATTAAGTACCTAAAGTCTACAATTAATGTTGGACTATGGTACCCCAAGGATGACAACTTCGAGCTATCAGGATACTCAGATGCGGATTTCGCAGGATGCAAAATCAACAGGAAGAGCACTAGTGGAACGTGTCAATTCCTAGGAACCAGACTGATATCCTGGTTTAGCAAGCGAGTTTCTAACTCTATCTCCACTACAGAGTCAGAATACCTGGCTGCAGGTAGCTGTTGTGCACAGATTCTTTGGATCAGACAACAGTTAAGGGACTATAATATTATTGCCAACGAAGTTCCTATCTGGTGTGACAACAATAGTGCTATTGCAATAACCAACAATCCGGTTTTGCATTCAAGGACGAAGCACATTGACGTTAAGCACCATTTCATTAGAGACCATGTTCTTAACAAAAGGGTTAGAGTTGAAAGAGTCAGCACAGACTACCAAATAGCTGACATCTTCACTAAACCCTTGCCAGAAGAAAGGTTCCTAGAGCTGAGCAGAGACCTTGGATTACTAGATTGGGAATCTAGTACTGAAGCAAGTTAACGGAAGGACGGACCCCCAGATTCAGCCTAGCTGATGCAGGCGAGAAGACGAAGGCCAGACAAAGCAACTTAGCTGTTCAGAATACCAGGCGAGAAGTCAACTCACCTGTTGCAGAGTAGTCAAGATTCAACGAATCAGACCAGCTAAGTTTTCTAAACTGACCTCTAAATTTTTAATTATTATCTGCCACATTTATAATATTATTTTGGCTAACGAAATGGCATTTAAATATACATTTTATAAGCCAAGTGGCAATTTTAATACACGCGTCAAACACCTATTAAATCAACCTCTACGATGGCCAATCAGAATCAACCGTCGAATTTTAAATTGGGCCACCAATTCAAATTTGAAATTCAAAAGAATATCAAAAGGCGTACCACCGTTCAAATATATAATAAACTAATACAAACGTCTTTTCATCTTCTTTATAAGGAAAGAAGATCTTTACTTTTTACGCTTACAGAAACCCTAGATTTTACAGAGCAAAAATATACACTAAAAAATCCTCTATTTGCAGAAATGGCATCTTTCGAAGGAGTAAATTTGAAGGCGGTGAAGGACCAGGTCATTTTCTCCATGGTTGTCGACTTTGAAGGTTTACTAGAAGCAAACTTGGAGGACTACGACATGCTCAATTTGATCCGGGCAATGAAGCTGAATGGGATCTACCCATTTCTCGACATCAACCCGCAACATCTGTTCAAAGAAGATGTCGTTGAGTTCTATCGCAATGCTTATCTGGTTCCAGACGGGATTTACAGCACCGTTGGCGGAGTACCAGTCACCATTTATCGAGAGACGATTCGTTCTGTCTTCGGGATGAAGCACCGTGGTTTAGCGGTCGAAGCGCTCAAGCAATCCGCCGTCGAAACCTGGAAAACGATTAAACTCGAAAATATCCCAGAAAAATTGAAATTTACAGCCAAGAGGAATGAATTAAAAAGGATTTACCGTGTTGCGTTGGATATTACCAACAAGATAGTGATGGGGATAGCAGGCAGTTATGACCAACTGTCATTGTCGAAGTTTATGGTGTTGGGTGTGTTGATTCAGGAAGAGGAAGTCGATTGGGCAGACTATATTTTCAGGCAACTCGTGCGCGAAGTGAACAAGGTCGAGTGGCTTGACGATGAGAAGAAGTTCAAAACTAAGTTGGCGTTCGGAACGCATCTCAGTTGGTTTTTGGAGAAGACCGGAGTGGCTAAGGGAAACACTGACCCCTTCCACCCAAATAAAAGGCTTGGTCATATGGACCATGAGAAGAAGAAATTCGGAGGCACTGGGAAAGCAGCTCAGTTGTTGAAGGAGCTGCCGGACTCAAGAACATACCCAAGATACTACTCATCGGGAGAATCGGACAGACCTGCAGCTGACATCCCAACTGCCGTCGGGTCCGACAATGAGTCCGACGATACACCCATTGCAATCAGATTCAAGAGACGGGGACCAGCCCCAGAAGGACCCTCTAACCTGCAGTCATCACCGGAACCCTCTTCTAAGAGGCCAAGGAAACTGCAGTTTAGCGAGGGAGAGAAGTCTGAACACCTTACCAGCCCATCAGTTCGATCACTAATTCATCCTGAAGACCTGCCTGCACCACACCACTGAAACTCGGATTGTACCTGTTCTCACCCCCCCAGTCTACATATCCGAAGAAAAAGCAGGTCTAATAATCTCTATTCCTGAAGCTGACTATACTTTTAACCTGTTAGAAAATAATACCTTCAATCTTTCTATTGAACAACTCCAGCTTGTTAAACCACAAGCAGAAAAACACTCTTTTGTACATATTTTTGAAGAGTGGAAATCTTCGAAAATATGCCTTTTACAAATCTTCAAACCTACGTTGCAACTAGTGGTTGGGAATATCCCCAAGCTACTGAGGAGGTTCTGATTGAATTTTGCAAAGAATCAGACTTGGCTTTAATCCTCCAGGATAAATGGTTCATGTCACATTTTAAAACAAACATGGACCACTTTATCAATTCTATCATGCTCAGCATTTTTGATGGCGTTTTTGGAGAGGAGGAGGAGGAGGTAGCTGAAAAGGAGATTAGGATTGAAGAAGTAGATGGAGATAATGAAATTATTGATTTGGTGGCTGAAGAAGACGAAAAAGAGAGAAAAACAGAAGAAAATATTCCAGTTGAAAAACAGCCAGAAGATATTGAGAAGACAGAGGAAATGGCTGATGAAGGAGATGAAGAAGGAGGAGAGGAGGTAGATCAAGAAAAAGATGAAGAAGAAAAGGAGGATGAGGATGATGAAGGAGAAAAGAAGTAGAAGGATGATGATAATAATGATGATGATGATAATGATGATGGAGGAGAAGCGGGAGCAGAAAAAGAAAATGAAAAAGAAAAAGATGAGGAAGAAGAAAAAGAAAACTCTGGAGAAAAGGAAGAAGAAGGGAAATAGGGAGAGAGAGAAGGAGACAAGGAGCCAGAACAAAAGCCAGAGCCAGAGCCTACTCACGAAGCTGCAGATAGGACTGTGGTACTTGCCCGGTACACCAGCCTAGACGCAGAGTCTGGTCAAGACTCAGTCGGGGACCGGAGAAAACCCACTCTGACCTACCAGCTGCAGACAGGAGCCTGCAGTCTAGTGGTTCCTTTGCAGAAGGATCAGGAGAGCACTCTCCATCAGCTCAGATATCCCCTACCATGACTGAGCTGATCAGGCAAATCGTCAGAGATACTATTGGAGAGCTGCTATCAACTCAGGTCACTCCTGACCTTCAGTCAATAAATACCAAGATAGACACCCTTCTACAGAGAGAAATTCCTCAGCCCCCTCCCCCTACCAACAACAGAATGCCATTTGGCATGTCTGATTGGATGAGCAGGATGGAACAGCAGTTAACTACCCTTGTTGATGCTGGCAAAAAGGGGGAAGAAAGAGTTCAGGGGGAAGAGAGAGAAATAAGAAGCAAGAAAAAGCAGGATGTCCTTCAAATTGAAGGACCCTCTACTCTGAAGAGAAAGGAAGCTGTGGATCCAGATGACCAAGCTGTCCAGCCTGAAGGAAAGAGAAGAAGGACTAGAGGTGGCTTTGGACCTACTCTAGAATGGGATGGGAAGGAGCTGTGGTTTGTAGAGGACTTCATTCCATTTGAAGCTCTTGAGATGTGGGGATCTGCTAAGAAGAGGTTTATCAAAGACTATTACATCTGGGAACTACTCCAGGATGATAAACTCTCCCCACAAGAAATTTTCATAAACTTCATGGAAGAAATCCATCCGAAGCTTTGGGCTGTTCTGAAGAAGCATGCTAAAGAACAAAATGCTTATCCTATGATTCCCTCATTCAGGGCAGAGGAAGCACCAATCCGTATGGACGGTGAACTTGATGAGTTAGCACTTCAAAGGGAAATCAAGCTATTGTGTCTTGAGAACAGATTCAGATCCCAGCAAGAACAAGACTTCGCAGCACTTGTTGTGAAGAGAAAATATGGTCTTGCTCCAGTCAAGATAAGACCAATTGGAGCCAAACCCTTCAAACCTACCAAGCAGCCTATTCGAAGAGGCAGAGGAAGAGGCAGATGACTTTTAGTTATTTCTTTTACTTGTAATTTTATTTTCTGTACTTAAAACTTTCCTGTAAAATTTCAATAATAAGTCAGAAAATTTTATAAACAGTCTGTTGAATGACAATTTCCAGTTGTCTCAATATTAGACTGATTTCAGTTTATGTCTCGCACTTAAGTGCAGACTTGGTCATTTGATTTCTTACTTAAAGTTTTGCCATCATCAAAATAGGGGGAATTTGTTAGGAATACTTGTTAGATTTTGATGATGTCATTAATATAAAATCAAAATGTTTATTTCTTGGCAAAATGTAAGGAAGAACCAAATGAGTATCTTCCATAGGCCAAAATATGTTAATGTTTAAAACTTGGCTAAATGTAAGGAAGAACCAAATGAGTATCTTCCATAGGCCAAATATGTTAAGTATAAAACTTGGCAAAATGTAAAGAAGAACCAAATGAGTATCTTCTGTAGGCCAAAATTAGTTAGGATGAAAAACGGCTAAGTACTAAGTACATCTTAGTCCATCAGACAGGAACAGCCGACTCCAGTCAGAGTAGCTCTGGTCAACTAAATTTATCAGAGAAGTTTGACCAGATCGCAATGAGGTACCTCGGGAAGTCACTCCGACCGGATAAGTCACAAACAAAGGAATGAGAGGACCTATCTGCAGAGATGTTAGCTGCATATCAGCCTACTCAAAGGCAGCCAAGTACTCCAAGTCCACGTCAGCATGCGTTGAAAAGTTAAGTATTACGGAAAGCTCACATGCAACGTGAAGAGACAAATTGGAGTGATTCCCGCAAGAGATTTGATTTAAATAAATCACCCTGACCCACCTTGAAGACTTTAATCCTTTTATATTCAAAAGATTCGGCGCTCACATGCAGAAGTCTTCACAACGGTCGGGAGATAAAATAAAATAATGGGAATCCAGCCTTGCAACGTTCAAAAAGATTAAACAATGAAGTCTCCCTCCAACGGACGGATTTGTTCAAAAGATTTGCAACGGCTACAAGGAAAAAAGCTCAGAGATCTGACCTATATATATCCAGAGATTTGAAACTGAGCGACTACCGGTGCGAACATACATTCTAGCGAGCAAAGCAATCAAGCAATCTATAGCAATCAATAGCATCGTGAAAAGAGCAGATCTAAAAGTTCATACTTAAGGAAGCTCTTAAGTTGGAGAAGACAAACACTCTTGTCTATAATCTTGAGTACGGGGTACTTCACTGGTTGAAGTAAGAGACTGTAAAGGCATCCGAGGATCGAGGATCAAGAGGTGCAAGGCAGACAACGGCACGGATTTCCACTGGTTGGAAGCTGTTGTAGTGTGGTATTGAATCACTGTAATATTTATCACTGGTTGAAAATTATAGTGAATTCATCTCCAACTGGTTTGGAGAAAAGTGGATTAGTAGAGGATTACCCCACCTCTGAGACCACTATAATTGCCTGTGTTATTTACTGTTTTACTGCATCATACTTTAACTGCTGCATACATTGTTAAGTGTTTCATTAAGTTGATTTCTATTCATCATCAGCTGACTTCCGCACTTATCCAAGAACAAACGACTCCAAGTCATTTGTTTAACTATCAGCTGTAGAAACTCACTCTTCGTGAAAAAGAGTTCAAGAGTTTCAACAAGTCTATTCACCCCCCCTCTAGACTTGTTCCTGGACGACTTGTGACCTACATTTCCTACTTTAGTATGGAGAGAGCAGGCAGAGGACGCGGGGGACGAGGCTGCGGTGTGGGCCGAAACCCGAGAGCTCGTGTGAATACACGTGCGAACGCTAGAATGCTAACTCATTGAGCAGCGACGCTGCCACTCATTCACCTGGACATACTCATTCACTATCAGGGAGTCGTACCCGGGACACAGCTCAGTCAGAAGGTGTTCGGGTTGACCCACTCGCTTTTATGCAGGGTGTTGTTACCCAAAATATTATTCGGAGATGAATATTGCTGGAATGATCGAGTAACAAAAAAATGCGAGAACACTTCCGTGGGAAAAGTAAATAACACAAGATTTGCCGGGGTTGTTAGTCCCGGGCTTGAATGCTCTCGCGAGATGTTATTAATATGAATACTAGGGAGTACAAATATTAATTTTAGAATACTATTACAATGAGTGTAAAAATTCTAGTTATCTCAGTTATTGAGCGTGGAGATTGCCGGAAGAACCAGATATGATGCTCTGTGAGTTCTTGCTTTTTATGTTCTGAGTCACTGAAATAATCTGTCCAGTAATTTCACTGTATGTGTATGTCACTCCTTTTGGCCACTGTTGGAGGCCTCCTATTTATAGTAGAAGAGGTTGCTAGGTCCTTCCCGGCGATCGCGGGCGACCGCCGTCTTCTATATTAAAATAAGGTGGGCGATCGTCCCATCACGTGGGACTGTTTCCTTAAAGTCCGAGGCTGCTGCTGGTAGCCAGATGTGCGAGCCAATGAGAAGTCCATACGCGTCCTGAGTCGTTGTCAGGGGAGGACCCACTTTGTACCTTTCGGCGGGCCTATCGGTAGGTGTGAAGGCGGTGATAGGCTGGGGTCAAAAGGCCTTATCTTGTGGCGCCTTTTGCGGATCTGCACGTGGGTCTTCATCCGAGATTCGGTCTTCGACGACTCTGATGGATGTCGGATTTATACGTGGTATGAGACGATCATCTACAATCGGACATTATAGACGATCTCTAGATGTCGATAGGCGATCGCCTTGGACGCCGATCGCTAGGTGCTTGCCCAGCATCTATCTTCTTTGGCTGGCTCTTGACCATTATGCCGATCGCCATCGAGGCGTATAAATCGCCACACAACAATTGCCCCCAAGCTCGCTCCGATGTTGAAAACGTGGGGTGAGGTGGCTTTGTTAGCGATCGCCTATTTTAGACGATTGACTCATCTGTTTGTGACAAGGACGATCGTCGCCTGGATGATCTGATTTCGAATCCGGACGATCTCCTTATGCGCTGGAAATAGCGAGAAGTGGAGGCGGGCTCTCGAAACGTTGCAGGGACACGCGTCGTGCTCCCGTTGGGGGAGTCCGATGGTTTTGTCAGACCTGTCGGCTGGCGTGCCCTCGAAACGACGCGTACGGGGGTTTCGAGGGCTGCATTTAATGTGCCCCCCTCCCGACGGTTGCACTCCAGCCCCCGTAATTCCACCTATTTACACAAAGGTCCTTGTACTCCCCTATAAAAGGGCTAGGGTCATTTCAGTTTATCTCTTTATGCGCCCTTGCCTTTTGGACGAGACTCTGCCGAATTTCTTTGAAGATTCTTGTGCCGACCGACTTTCTCTCTAGGTAAGAACAGAAATTCTCTCTCCCCCTTTATTCTTCGAAACATGTCTGGAGGATGATCTAAATCTTATGAGGCCAGAAGCTCTTCTGCCGCCGCGACAACGCCTGTCCGGGAAGAGACCTCCACGGTTCTTCATATGGATACGGTCGTCGAGGCCATTCGTGCGGGAATCACACCCGCGGAGGTTGAAGAGCTCTTCAACGAGGCCGATGTGGCGAGATCGGCAGCGGCGGAGGGGCAGAAGGGCTCGCCGGTGGATGAGGATGAGGCGGTGAGGCTGTACTGGGAGCAAAACAGCGTGTTCGGCCCTGCCTTTTTGGAGTTCGCTAAGCTCATGGAAAGGATTGCCGGACCACGTCCCCAGTTTGACTTCGGGGCATACTCTGCCACCCACCCCTATGAGCCCGTGAAACGGACGGCGTTTCGGGCCGCGGACCGCTCCCTGTGGACCCTCGATCAGATTCGGAGTTCGGCGACCAGAAAAGACTTGAGTCGTTGGAGGGCGAAATTCCTCGTATTTTTGCACTTTGTATTTGCACTAGCAAAACAATGGAGTTTTGCTAACCCCCGAGTATTCGGGGGGTGGATGTCTGTTTTTGCATTCAGGTTTGGGAGCATAACACAGGTGTAACACCCCAATTCACAAATGGGACATTACACGCCGTATAACCCCTGTGAGGTCTACCAGGCTAACTCATGACACGTAAACCACAATGATATCCCAAAAGATGCACTCAAAAAGTAAATAAGGCCGTGGCCTCGGCCAAAACATTTTAACGGAGTACATGAAACATAAGATAAATACCCATTCATTGCCCACGCAGGGGACTTAAACCAAGTTTAAAAGTAATTAATCTAACTCCGGTACTCAACAATGCAATGAGAAAACATAAAAAAAAAACAGACTCGAGCCACATCATCATGCCAGCCCATCCTTAGCGTGCGCATACCGTGCCAGCTCCTCAGCTCGACTAGTACCTGAAATGCATAAGACGCATTTCCTCCATTTAAGGGGTTAGCATTCGAATAGCTAGTGCAAGTAAACAATTACACAACATTATATACATAATACGATTTTTACACAGTCATCACAAGCGGAAATCATTTGCCATAAATATTCCGGAATACTACATTGGCAATCGAATCAGTTTCCAATCATCACGATATCACAAAATCACAACTGGTATCCCGTGGCCGTACCCCTTAGTATCGACCCCCAGACATCACATCGAATGCTCCGGGTGGGATACCACTTCCGCGGCCGTACCCCTTAGTATCGACCCCCAGACATCCCGTCGGACACTCCGGGTGGAAGTTCAATCACACACGCACCCAAGTCCACTTCCGCGGCCGTACCCCTTAGTATCGACCCCCAGACATCCCATCGGACGCTCCGGGTGGAAGGAACACAACTCACGCACCCGGAAACCATAATTCATCATTCATTTCGAAAACATAACATACATAAAGAAATGTAATACATGTACTTGCCTTGGTTAACACGATGTGAAGGAAAACGGTGAACAGAAAGGTTTCGGTCCGAACAATCTTCACAAATCTGATCCTAACCACATTAGAGACTCAATCAACTACAATTCCACTGAGAAATCACGAATTAATCGGCGTTCTACCCTAAGGAACAATACGCCGAACACTACGGGGGCATAAGGTTCAAATTCGATCAACGAAGGGGAGAAACTTGGAATTGATCCGCTAAAGTTCTAGGAAAACATAACACCATGATTACCCAACTATAATTCATCAACAATCGAAGCAAAAACGAAAGGAAAAATTAATAATAGCCAAGAACCCTAAAATTAGGTATAATGTCCAATTACCTCAATTCAACGATGGAATGGCGGAAGGAAGATGATTGATTCGTGTTAGAATGTCCAATTCCGAGTTATAAGGTGCTAGAATGCAATATCTGAGGGAGATCGCCCGAAATCGCCAAGGAGAAGTGGAAAAACGGGAGAAAAAGGAAGAAATGGGATTAAAACACCCGTTTGTCCTTTATATACTGGACAGAACACGGCGCAACAAATGGTCCAAATAGCGCCGTGTTCAGCGCCGTGTGCGGAGTCGTGGGCGACCCACATGCGACACGGCGCGCCTGAACCACGGCGCAAAATGCCGCGGGTCTTGCGCCGTTTCGCAAGGCAGCGGGCACCACTGGGCAACACACCGCATAGACCCGGCGCAGAATGCCGCGGGTCTTGCGCCGTTTTGCACAGGTAAGGCCAGACATCCTCTTCACACAAGACGACGCTACCGAAACGGAAAAAGACGATAAACCAAAACACGATATGCCGACCCAACGGTCCGGGAAGATTACATGCAACGAGGAACAATATCCAATAACCAGAAACGGTCCGAGGTACACAACCATAATCGAACATGGAACAAATTCCCTAAACTTATAGGAAATTACGAAACGGCCCAAACGTCCGTTAACAATCCGAAACTCACAACATGCTCCACTCAACCAAACGAACTCATGGAAATAAGCAAATGACGAAATCGAACAAGTTTTACGAGAATCGAATACACATGCGATAAAGTATAACTTAAGACGAAAATACGTGAAAACATCATCGAAACTCATCCAAACAGAGAAACTCCAAGAACAAAATAAATTCAGAATTCCAAAACAGAGCCAAATGAGTTGTACGAAATGAACATACACCAAAAATAGAAATTACCAAAAATAGAAAACACGGATATTACATTCTCTCCCCCTAAAAATAAGTTTCGTCCCGAAACTTACAACGCGAATAACTCGGGGTATCTCGATCTCATACTCTCTTTCGTTTCCCACGTGGCTTCCTCGGATCCATGCCTCGACCATTGCACTTTAACCAAAGGAATGGTTTTGTGCCTGAGTTGCTTCACCTGACGCTCTAAGATCTGAATCGGCCTCTCTTCGAAGGTAATGTCGGGCCCCAACTCGATCTCTCCAAAATCAATAATATGGCTAGGGTCCGGTACGTACTTCCTAAGCTGGGAAACATGAAATACGTTATGCATGTGGCTCAGGGACGGCGACAAGCCTAACCGATATGCAAGCTCTCCAACTCTCTTTAGAACCTCGAATGGCCCAATAAATCTCGGACTAAGTTTACCCTTCCGACCGAAGCGGTAAACTCCCCGTGTCGGCGACACCTTAAGCAACACATGGTCTCCCACCTCAAACTCCAACGGCCGGCGACGTGTATCGGCATAAGACTTCTGTCGACTCTGAGCCGTCAACATCCTATCGCGAATCAAAGCAATCTTCTCTCTCGTCTCAACTACCATATCAGGCTCGGTGCCAATTAGCTCAGATGTATCATCCCAACACAACGGCGATCTGCACTTCCTACCGTACAGTGCCTCAAATGGTGCCATTTTGATCGAGGCGTGCCAACTGTTGTTGTACGTGAATTCGATCAATGGCAAGTGCGACTCCCAATCATCCTTCCAATCTAAAGCACAGGCTCGCAGCATATCCTCCAGCGTCTGTATCGTCCGCTCAGACTGTCCGTCTGTCTGAGGGTGGTAGGATGTACTGAGTCTCAACTGGGTCCCCAAGGCTCTATGAACGGCCTGCCAAAAATGTGATATAAACCGGCCATCACGATCCGAAACAATACTCTTAGGGGTCCCATGCAGCCTCACTATCTCCGCAATAAACACTCGTGCTAGTCTCTCTGGCCCCCAAGTGTCCTTAACACCTAGAAAATGAGCTGATTTGGTTAGTCGATCGACAACGACCCAAATCATGTTCATTCCAGTCCGAGTCTTAGGCATACTGGTAATGAAATCCATAGAGATGTCTTCCCACTTCCATTTCGGAATGGGAAGTGGTCGTAGCAACCCCGCGGGCCGCTGATGCTCAATCTTAACCTGCTGATAGGTCAAACACTTCGCCACAAACTCGCCAACGTCCATCTTCAAATTTCTCCACCAGTAGTTACTCCTCACATCCTTGTATATTTTGCTCGTACCAGGATGTATGGAGTAAGGCGTGGTATGAGCCTCACTCAAAATCTTCTGCCTCAACTCAATGTCATTCGGTACACATAATCTGCCGCGAAATCTCAAAATGCCATCATCCTGAACCACAAATACAGGGGCTTTCCCCTTCCTCACATCCTTCCTCAACTGGACCAAAAACGGATCATCATACTGTTTCGCCTTGATATCATCAGTCAAGGACGAAGTGATCTCTAACGCACACAATTGACCCTGAACTCTCTGAACCCAAACCTCGATATTCTGACAAATCAAATCCCGCTGGATCCTGTACTGTGGTGTAAGTACCTCTAACATCTGTAACGCCATCGGTTTCCAGCTCAACGCATCAGCCACTACGTTGGCCTTACCCGGATGATAAAGTATCTCGAGGTCGTAATCTTTAATTAGCTCCAACCACCTACGCTGCCTCATATTAAACTCTTTGACTGAAGATATACTTCAGACTCTTGTGATCCGTAAAAATCTTACACGACGACCCATAGAGATAATGCCTCCATATCTTTAAGGCGAAAACGACCGCAGCTAACTCCAAATCATGCGTGGGGTAATTCACCTCATAAGGTTTCAACTGGCGGGACGCATAAGCAATAACCCTATCTCTCTGCATCAAAACACACCCGAGCCCGAGGTCTGAAGCATCACTATATATCACGAAATCTTCGTTCCCCTGAGGCAATGCTAACACGGGTGCGGTAGTTAGTCGTCTCTTCAACTCGTCAAAACTACCCTGTCTGTCTGCGGTCCACTCAAATTTCTGAGTCTTCTGGAGAAACTGAGTGAGTGGTCTAGCGATCTTAGAAAATCCCTCAATAAATCTACGGTAATAGCCGGCAAGACCCAGAAAACTCCTCACCTCCTTCACATTCTTAGGCGGCTCCCAAGCCATCACTACCTCTATCTTCTGCGGATCTACCCGAACTCCCTCTGCTGAAATCACATGCCCGAGGAACATCACTTCCTCGAGCCAAAACTCACACTTAGAGAATTTGCATAGAGCTGCTCAGCTCTCAAAATGTCTAATACAATCTGGATATGTAAGGCGTGCTCCTCCCGACTTCGTGAATAGATAAGAATGTCATCGATAAAGACGACTACGAATTTGTCCAGATACTCAATAAAAACTTTGTTCATCAACTGCATGAACACTGCTGGGGCGTTGGTTAGCCCGAAAGGCATAACCACAAACTCGTAATGGCCATATCTCGTCCGAAAGGCAGCTTTCGGTATATCGTTGTCCCGAATCCTCAATTGATGGTAGCCCGATCGCAAGTCAATCTTTGAAAAGACTGTCGCCCCCTGAAGCTGATCAAACAAGTCATCAATACGGGGCAAAGGGTATTTATTTTTGATGGTTAACTTGTTTAATTCTCGATAGTCGATGCATAAACGAAGCGATCCATTCTTCTTAACAAAAAGTACAGGCGCACCCCAAGGCGATGCGCTCGGTCGAATATACCCTTTTTATAGCAACTCTCCCAACTGCTTCTTCAACTCTAACATCTCCGAAGGTGCCATACAGTACGGCACTCGAGAAATAGGGGCCGTATTCGGCTCAAGATCAATAGAAAACTCCACCTCTCACTGTGGTGGTAATCCCGGCAAATCATCCGGGAATACGTCGGGATACTCACTAACAACTGGAATCGATGACATGTCAACTCCACCATCCTCTTCCTGCAGAGCGTAACACCAATAGCCGACACAACCCTGGTTCAGAAGTTTCATCGCCTTTAAGGCGCTAATCACACTCCCCGATCTCCCCGACTTACAACCGACGAGAGTATGCTCGGTACCGTCCTCGGCCACTATCGAGATGGTACGAGTCCGATAGTTCATGATAGCACTGTGACGATCCAACCAATCGTCCCCGAGGATCAAATCCTCACCCTTAAGGTCTATAACAATGAGATTCGAGGGCCAATCACGGCTCCCGATCCTCACTGGGCAATCCCTAACCTCCCGGTCCCTAATCATACGATCCCCGCTAGGCGTACCCACTACAAACGGTTCACACTCAAACAAGCAGTCAAAGCTAATACGACCCACACAATCCGAAGCAATAAAGGAATGGGTAGCACCCGAATCAAAAAGCACTGAAACTGGATGAGAAAGGATCTGAGTGGTACCTGACGCCACTAGAACGTCTGTCTCCTCTGTGCGCCTCATCTGATATAACCGAGGGTGGACTGAGCCCGAACTAGATGCAGCTCGGTGGTCCGGCTGACCCCGGCCCCTACCACGGCACGAACTCTGAGGAACATGAGTAACTGGAGTCTTCTGATCAATACTGTGCTCTCTCTGAACGGCGGTGGTAGTCGAAGATCTGGCAGCCCTGGTGGCTCTCTCACAATGTGCTGCTCGGTGCCCGGTCTGCCCGCAAGTAAAGCAAGTAACTGGAGG
Source organism: Orobanche coerulescens (assembly GCA_033398695.1). Lineage (NCBI taxonomy): Eukaryota > Viridiplantae > Streptophyta > Magnoliopsida > Lamiales > Orobanchaceae > Orobanche > Orobanche coerulescens. The sequence goes on along the minus strand of JAWKAU010000175.1, from coordinate 184,621 downwards.
AAAAGGGCAATCCTTCATCAAATGCTCATATTGGTTGCAGTTAAAACAAACCCTGCCACCAGAAGCAACGATTTGGATGAACGATTACCTGCGATACCCGGCTGATGAAACGGCCTCTTCCAGTGTAAGGCGGGCTCTCGAAAATCGGCCACTCTTGCCGGATGAAAAACTGCCAACCATTTTCTGTTTCTTGGCCTCGGTACCCAACTCTGATTCCGGTGCGGCCATCTCGATCGCTAGAGCGCGATCCTGATACTCCTTCAAAGTAGCACGCATGAGCAGTGCCATACTCTGCCTGATATGCGGTTTCATGCGCATATTGAAATAACGGATTTTATCAGCCTCCGTCCTCACCTGATCTTTCACGAAACCCAACTGCTGATTGTAAGAGATAATGGCCTGAGAAATCGGCACATCCTGGGGTGTGGCAGTGAAGAACTCCACAATTATGCGTTCTTTGACTGACGGCGGACAATATTCTGCTTCCATAGCAGCCCTGAATTCATCCCAAGTGGCTCGACTGTCTCTGGGTGCCACAGCCTCCCACCATTCCGCAGCTTCCTTATCCAGGAGGTACTGGGCAATATGTACCCTCCTATCTTCGGGACAAGCTACGACATCGAAGGTCCTGGACAACTGAAAGATCCATTACGCCCGAGGGAGTCAAGATCCGGAGAAACGAGGAGGGTGCATCTTAGTCACCGTCTGAAGCCACTTACCGACTTCATCTCCAGTGTCGGGCGGATTAAGCGTCCACCTGAGCTATTCGAGAAAGGCTACTAATTCTTTGAAGTACGGCAGTAGCCCTGACGTCGGCATTATTACCCAACGATAGATCCTGACTGACTGACATATCCTGCTGCCCGTCAGAGCTCAGAGGTAGAGTGCTCCGCACTGACTGAGAGGCCGAATCTGCAGAGGACTGAGAAAGCGAAACTTCCTCATTAATAGCACCCCGTCCGCGGCCTCGGCCGCATCCCCTAGCTGGTCTACCACGGCCTCTCAACATACTGAAGAAAAGATAAGAACGAACAGGATCAGAAAGGTTCACAGTTTACAAGGTTGGTATCACAATTCACAATCCCAAACAACGCAAGAAAACGAATTTCAGAATATAAGAGTTCGAGGAGACTTATAGCCACGGGTCGCACGAAAAGACGGTAACATGATGATATTAGGCTCAATGACTGACTCAAACGACTTAACTGACAGACCCAGAATTAACCGACAGTCTAGGCATTCAAAACCTAGGCTTCGATACCATAAATGTAACACCCCAATTCACAAATGGGACATTACACGCCGTAGAACCCCCGTGAGGTCTACCAGGCTAACTCATGACACGTAAACCACAATGATATCCCAAAAGATGCACTCAAAAAGTAAATAAGGCCGTGGCGTCGGCCAAAACATTTTAACGGAGTACATGAAACATAAGATAAATACCAATTCATTGCCCACGCAGGGGACTTAAACCAAGTTTAAAAGTAATTAGTCTAACTCCACTACTCAACAATGCAATGACAAAACATAAAAAAAAAAAAAACTCGAGCCACATCATCATGCCAGCCCATCCTTAGCGTGCGCATCCCATGCCAGCTCCTCAGCTCGACCAGTACCTGAAATGCATAAGACGTATTTCCCCCATTTAAGGGGTTAGCATTCGAATAGCTAGTGCAAGTAAACAATTACACAACATTATATACATAATATGATTTTTACACAGTCATCACAAGCGGAAATCATTTGCCATAAATATTCCGGAATACTACATTGGCAATCGAATCAGTTTCCAATCATCACGATATCACAAAATCACAACTGGTATCCCGTGGCCGTACCCCTAAGTATCGACCCCCAGACATCCCGTCGAACGCTCCGGGTGGGATGCCACTTCCGCGGCCGTACCCCTTAGTATCGACCCCCAGACATCCCGTCGGACACTCCGGGTGGAAGTTCAATCACACACGCACCCAAGTCCATTTCTGCGGCCGTACCCCTTAGTATCGACCCCCAGACATCCCGTCGGACGCTCCAGGTGGAAGGAACACAACTCACGCACCCGAAAACCACAATTCATCGTTCATTTCAAAAACGTAACATACATAACGAAATGTAATACATGTACTTGCCTTGGTTAACACGACGTGAAGGAAAAACGGTGAACGGAAAGGTTTCGGTCCGAACAATCTTTACAAATCTGATCCTAACCACAATAGAGACTCAATCAACTACAATTCTACTGAGAAATCACGAATTAATCGGCGTTCTACCCTAAGGGACAATATGCCGAACACTACGGGGGCATAAGGTTCAAATTCGATCAACGAAGGGAAAAAACTTGGAATTGATCCACTAAAGTTCAAGGAAAACATAACACCATGATTACCCAACTATAATTCATCAACAATCGAAGCAAAAACGAAAGGAAAAATGAATAATATCCAAGAACCCTAAAATTAGGTATAATGTCCAATTACCTCAATTCAACGATGGAATGGCAGAAGGAAGATGATTGATTCGTGTTAGAATGTCCAATTCCGAGTTATAAGGTGCTAGAATGCAATATCTGAGGGAGATCGCCCGAAATCGCCAAGTAGAAGTGGAAAAACGGGAGAAAAATGAAGAAATGGGGTTAAAACACCCGTTTGTCCTTTATATACTGGACAGAACACGGCGCAACAAACGTTCCAAATAGCGCCGTGTTCAGCGCCGTATTGCGGGTCAGCCGGCGACCCCTGTGCGACACGGCGCAAAATGCCGCGGGACTTGCACCGTTTCGCAAGGCAGCGGGCACCACTGGGCAACACAGCGCACAGACCCGGCGCAAAATGCCGTGGGTCTTGCTCCGTTTTGCACAGGTAAGGCCAGACAGCCTCTTGACACAAGACGACGCTACCAAAACAGAAAAAGACGATAAACCAAAACACGATATGCCGACCCAACGGTCCGGGAAAATTACATGCAACGAGGAACAATATCCAATAACCAGAAACGGTCCGGGGTACACAACCATAATCGAACATGGAACAAATTCCCTAAACTTATAGGAAATTACGAAACGGCCCAAACGTCCGAAAATTACGATACAACGTCGGATTAACAATCTGAAACTCACAACATGCTCCACTCAACCAAACGAACTCATGGAAATAAGAAAATGATGAAATCGAACAAGTTTTACGAGAATCGAATACACATGCGATAAAGTATAACTTAAGACGAAAATACGTGAAAACATCATCGAAACTCGTCCAAATGGAGAAACTCTAAGAACAAAATAGATTCATAATTCCAAAATAGAGCTAAACGAGTTGTCTGAAACAAACATACAGCAAAAATAGAAATTACCAAAAATAGAAAACACGGATATTACAACAGGGTCGGCACGAAGGATGATGAAAGATGAACGATACTAATCACACGAGGATCCGTATAATGTCATTAGTTTAGATGTATTTTTATTTCCGCTGCAGTATCCTTTCCCGTTGTACGGGAGTGTGTTGTATTCGACCCTGCGTGGGCATGTAATGTGTTTGAGTTGTATGTATTTATTGAAAGAACAAGTCGGTCTAGTGAGTCATTTTAGCCTTAAAGGCATTGTTGAGATGTTCTATGTTCTTACCAGCCTGGTAGATCCTTGAGAAAAGGTTCTACGGCGTGTAATATTCCTGAGCGGATTGGGGATGTTACAATGGAGTTCCATTGTTGTTGCGTCGTTGTATTATTCTCAGCCTTCCGTTGTGATGTACTTCCTCCGTTACTTTATTATTGCAACGTGTTGACTATTACACTATTCACATACTCTCTTTTGACCATCTTTTGTGATTTATACATATGAAAAAATATAGTCATGTGAGATCTTGTTAGATTCATCTCGAAATATATTTTCAAAATATCAACTTCTTATAATTTTTAAAAATAAAGAATCAAAGATATTAATAATCAAAGTTGTGCATTGGTAAGCGTGAAAGTCCAGATATTGCAATTATAAGAGAACGAAGGTAGTATTATTTTGTATTTTGGACCCCTGCGTGGGCACGAGTTATGAGAATGTATTTTGGTATGATTTAGTTGTGTGACCATATCAGTACGTCTTGTTATTCTGTTTGACTCTGACGGGTCAAACATTTGGTCGTCTGGTTGTGTTCAGCCTGGTGGATCCTTGAGTGTAGGGTCTACGACGTGTGATATTCCCGGTTGATTTCTGGGGGTGTTACGATTATGTGCATGTTGTGAGAAGAAATCTGTGTTTGCTACTTGTGATGCACTACATGTGTATTGAGCTAAATGTATTCATGGTTTGGGCATCGAGTGGTGCAATATGATGTGAAAGCCTTGAACATTGATATGTTCTTGGAAGTGTTTTGATGATAGAGTTTGTTAGAAAACTCATATAGATGGTTTCGACATATGTATGAATCGGTGTTCATTAGTTATGTTTTTAAACTTGGATGGATGGTTTGCCATGTGTTTGAACTTGGTATTTGCGAGTTGTTTGTGAAATTGATAATTCCATACGCCGAGTGGGCATGCGTTTTAAGATTGATTCATTCTAGATGGTTGTTGTAATTGTCTCCGTTACGTGCGTGTTTGAAAATGATTTCCTAAAAATTCGTAGACCTGAGCGTATTGTGGAAAATCAGTTGTCGAAAACGTGTTGACGGTGCGATCAAATGGCGGCTTAGTGTGGATTTTGAAAAGTGGTATGAATTTGGAAATACGGCCTTGTATTTTCAAATGAAAACCTTGCGACAGTATTCGAAAGTTGTGTTTTAAAGTGTTTTGGAACGTTTTGTAAAATATTACCGTTGACAATCTTTTATTGTGTTTGAAAAGATTTTAAGATAATGATTTTCGCGTATTTGTGTTGTTTTCAAATGATTTGGGTAAACGATTTTAATACCATCACACCATAAAATTTTGTATTTGTAAACCAAACGTGGTTTTAATTTCTAAAAGAGGTGGATGAATAATCTTCATGAATTGTGTTAGTTAGCGTACGCTAGGCAGAATGGGCAGATAAGGTGATATAGTTAACGCACGCTAATCATAGACTTAGCGCGCGTGAAGTTTTGGATTCCGATTCGTAATCGATATTTGATCACATAAAATTTTAGGTCTTCGAATAAGGTTTCTAACGCTTCGATAATCTTCCCAATCGAATAAGCAACGAAGGAGATATGGTCAAAACAGTTTCTGGTAAAAGTGAGGCAACGACGACGCAATTAGAGGAGGCCCCCAATGAGCTTCTTTGTCCGGCATATGCCACCATTTCGGCAATATCTCCTTCGTTATTTATCGGATTGGGTCGATTCTTACTGATATGGGAGTCTAATTCAAAGGCCTACGACATGGGGCAAGATAGATACGATAATACTAAATTTTATGGACACTTCGGGATGTTTTTTTTACCATTTCTCAATTGTTGTTCCTCCATTGTTTTGGCCATATCTCTTTCATTATTCATCCGATTGGGTCGAGTCAAGCGGCGATGGAAAGATTATTCAAATTATTATAGATCTGAAAAATTAAAATCAAAATTTGATTCCCGGATTCATGGTGAGAGGCTCAAATAAAATGAAGGGCACATTCTGGGATATATTCAGCGGATCTACATGTGATAGACTCTTGCAAATAACAAAATCTCATTATGGGACACTATAAATAAATATCCGTGCGATCCTGGACAAAAAAATTGAATTTTTATTTCGAAAATTTTTAGGTGATTTTCCCTAGGGGTACCTCTAGGGGAAATGATCGAAAGTTGGAAGTTTTGGATTCCGATTCGTAATCGATATTTGTTCACATAAAATTTTAGGTCTTCCAATAACGTTTCTAATTCTTCGAGAATCGTCCCAATCGGATAAGCAACGAATGAGATATGGTCAAAACAGTTTCTGGTAAAAGTGAGGCCACAACGACGCAATTAGAGGAGGCCCCCGATGAGCTTCTTTCTCCGGCACATGCCACCGTTTTGGCAATATCTCCTTCGTTATTTATCGGATTGGGTCTATTCTTGATGCTATGGGAGGCTAATTCAAAGGCCTACCACATGGGGCAAGATCGATACGATAATACTAAAATTTGTGGACATTTCGGGATTTTTTTTTACCATTTCTCAATTATTGTTCCTCCATTGTTTTGGCCGTATCTCCTTCGTTATTCGTTCGATTGGGTGGAATCAAGTGGCGTTGGAAAGATTATTCAAATTCATATAGATCTAAAAATTCAAAATCGAAACTTGATTCCCGGATTCATGGTGAGAGGCTCAAATAAAAGGAAGGGCACATTCTGGGATATATTCGGCGGACCTACAGGTGATAGACTCTTGCAAATAACAAAATCTCATCACGGGACACTATAAATAAATATCCGTGCAATCCTGGACAAAAAAAATGAATTTTTATTTCGAAAATTTTTTAGGTGATTTTCCCTAGGGGTACCCCTAGGGGAAATGATCGAAAGTTGGAAGTTTTGGATTCCGGTTCGTAATCGATATTTGATCACATAAAATTTTAGGTCTTCGAATAAGGTTTCTAACGCTTCGAGAATCGTCCTAATCGGATAAGTAACGAAGGATATATGGTCAAAACAGTTTCTGGTAAAAGTGAGGCCACGACGACGCAATTAGATGAGGCCCCCGATGAGCTTCTTTGTCCGGCACATGCCACTGTTTCAGAAATATCTCTTTCGTTATTTATCGGATTGGGTCTATTCTTGATGCTATGGGAGGCTAATTCAAGGCCTACGACATGGGGCAAGATCGATACGATAATACTAAATTTTGTGGACACTTCGGGATGTTTTTTTTACCATTTCTCAATTGTTGTTCCTCCATTGTTTTGACCATATTTCCTTCGTTATTCGTCCGATTGGGTCGAATCAAGCGGCGCTGGAAAGATTATTCAAATTATTATAGATCTGAAAAATCAAAATCGAAATTTGATTCCCAGATTCATGATGAGAGGCTCAAATAAAAGGAAGGGCACATTCTGGGATATATTCGGCGGACCTACCGGTGATAGACTCTTGCAAATAATAAAATTTCATCACGGGACACTATAAATAAATATCCGTGCGATCGTGGACAAAAAAATTGAATTTTTATTTCGAAAAATTTTTAGGTGATTTTCCCCAGGGGTACCCCTAGGGGAAATGATCGAAAGTTGGAAGTTTTGGATTCCGGTTCGTAATCGATATTTGATCACATAAAATTTTAGGTCTTCGAATAAGGTTTTTAACGCTTCGAGAATCGTCCCAATCGGATAAGTAACGAAGGAGATATGGTCAAAACAGTTTCTGCTAAAAGTGAGGCCACGACGACGCAATTAGAGGAGGCCCCCGATGAGCTTCTTTGTCCGGCACATGCCACCATTTCGGCAATATCTCCTTCGTTATTTATCGGATTGGGTCTATTCTTGATGCTATGGGAGGCGAATTCAAAGGCCTACGACATGGGGCAAGATCGATACGATAATACTAAATTTTGTAGACACTTCTGGATGTTTTTTTTACCATTTCTCAATTGTTGTTCCTCGATTGTTTTGGCCATATCTTCTTCGTTATTCGTCCGATTGGGTCGAATCAAGCGACGTTGGAAAGATTATTCAAATTACTATAGATCTAAAAATTCAAAATCAAAATTTGATTCCCGGATTCATGGTGAGAGGCTCAAATAAAAGGAAGGGCACATTCTGGGATATATTCAGCGGACCTACAAGTGATAGACTCATGCAAATAACAAAATCGCTTCACGGAACACTATAAATATATATCTGTGCGATCCTGGACAAAAAAATTGAATTTTTATTTCGAAAATTTTTTAGGTGATTTTCCCTAGGGGTACCCCTAAGGGAAATGATCGAAAGTTGGAAGTTTTGGATTCCGGTTCGTAATCGATATTTGATCACATAAAATTTTAGGTCTTCGAATAAGGTTTCTAACGCTTCGATAATCTTCCCAATCGAATAAGAAACGAAGGAGATATGGTCAAAATAGTTTCTGGTAAAAGAGGTCACGACGACGCAATTAGAGGAGGCCCCCGATGAGCTTCTTTGTGCGGCACATGCCACCATTTCGGCAATATCTCCTTCGTTATTTATCGGATTGGGTCGATTTTTGCTGATATGGGAGGCTAATTCAAAGGCCTACTACATGGGGCAAGATCGATACGATAATACTAAATTTTGTGGACACTTCGGGATGTTTTTTTACCATTTCTCAATTGTTGTTCCTCCATTGTTTTGGCCATATCTCTTTCGTTATTCGTCTGATTGGGTCGAGTCAAGCGGCGTTGGAAAGATTATTCAAATTATTATAGATCTAAAAAATCAAAATCAAAATTTGATTCCCGGATTCATGGTGAGAGGCTCAAATAAAATGAAGGGCACATTCTGGGATATATTCAGCGGATCTACAGGTGATAGACTCTTGCAAATACCAAAATCTCATCATGGGACACTACAAATAAATATTCGTGCGATCCTGGACAAAAAAATTGAATTTTTATTTCGAAATTTTTTTAGGTGATTTTCCCTAGGGGTACCTCTAGGGGAAATGATCGAAAGTTGGAAGTTTTGGATTCCGATTCGTAATCGATATTTGTTCACATAAAATTTTAGGTCTTCGAATAAGGTTTCTAATGCTTCGATAATCGTCCCAATCGGATAAGCAACGAAGGAGATATGGTCAAAACAGTTTCTGGTAAAAGTGAGGCCACGACGACGCAATTAAAGGAGGCCCCCGATGAGCTTCTTTCTCCGGCACATGCCACCGTTTTGGCAATATCTCCTTCGTTATTTATCGGATTGGGTCTATTCTTGATGCTATGGGAGGCTAATTCAAAGGCCTACCACATGGGGCAAGATCGATACGATAATACTAAAATTTGTGGACATTTCGGGATTTTTTTTACCATTTCTCAATTGTTGTTCCTCCATTGTTTTGACGTATCTCCTTCGTTATTCGTTCGATTGGGTGTAATCAAGTGGCGTTGTAAAGATTATTCAAATTCATATAGATCTAAAAATTCAAAATCAAAATTTATCGGAGTTAGTGTCCAAACGGCTAGTTTATGCATAACAAGGATGGTTAACGTACGTAATATGCATAACGTACGCTACAGGTGATGTATAATGTACGCTATGAGGAGTTAGTGTCCAAACGGCTAGTTTATGCTTTGAAGCTTATAAATACCACTTCATATGGTATTCACCATACAACAACTTCAAGCAAAGTTTTTATACTTTAGATATCATTATCTACATTATTGTTGATGTAATAGAGCTTATTTGTTAGAGTTCGAGTGTTTAATTCACTCAACCAATACACGAGAGAAAATAAAGGATTATAGATTTGATTCGGTGTTATTAGGATCGTAGATCCGGCACTGTTAGAATCACAATATAAATCCATGCGAGGTTTGTCTAGTACCAATCGGAACCTAGATAGGTTGATTCCTTGTCCGATAGAAAAGGAAAACAGTTTAGCTTGGACCGATAAAAAGATAATATTGTAATGGTTTATCTCGGACCGATAGAAGACAAGGCGGAAAGGTGTATCTTAAGCCTATAGAAAAAGATACGGAGAGAGGACGTAGGCATTGTGATACCCATACTTTTTGTAAATGTTCCATTTTGGTGCTTCTGTAATTTTGGCACTCGTTGTAAGTATTTATCGGGTTGTTGTTGATCTTAGAGTTCATATCATTTGGAATCTACTCTTGCTTGTTCGGATCGTTGTTACATCGGATTTTGATGCGATTCTATCACCTGTGCGTGAGGCGTAGAGCACGCTACGTTTCGTTCATAGCGCAAACTATTTGGGTACTGATAGCGCATGCTATATTTAAATATTAGCGCACGCTACTAGTGGTGTGGGGGCGGACAGTCAGGAAAGGAACTTAACTGGAATTGAGAGTTTATAGCGCACGCTATGTGTTGAGGGTAGCGCATGCTAGCTGTATTAGTAGCGCACGCTAGCAACACAGTAGCGCGCGCTAATGCTCTAGCATGGCAGAAGGCAGTAGGTTCAGGACTTCAATTTCTGGACACCAACTACCAGGTAGCGCACGCTAATTCTCAACTAGCGCACGCTAAAGGAAGCAGTTAGCGCACGCTAAACTTTTTGTAGTGCATGCTAACGATACCAGACGGAATCTACTGGACTACTCAGTGAACCCAGTAGCGCACGTTATTCTCAGAGATTAGCGCACACTAATCACCATTTAGTATAAATAGGACATTTCAGTCCCAATTCGTCATTTCTCCGTTTCTTCTCCTTCTTTGGGAGATTTTGGGCAATTTTGGGCAATTTGTGAAGATCCCCACGAGATATCATCATCCATAAACATCTTCAAGCTTCTAGATTGGATTACTCAATGTTTAATCTTCTCCACCGCTCTCAATCGAGGTAAACTTCGCATAACCCTAGATTTTTGGGATTCAGGGGTTTTCTTTCTGATCTCTTCGATTCAGCTTGTTGTCATGATGGGAATATGTTGAGTATGGATTATCTATCTTAGATACATGGTTGATTATGATTCACCATCTAGAAGCTTTGTTGTCGGAATACATGTATCGTAGGTAGTATTTTCGGGTGGATTCCAACTTATTTTCATGCCGATGGATTATTGATAGTTGATTATGAACTTGTCTAGGTTCGGAATTGTCGATTCCTTCAACCTTGGTACATTGTTGTCCTTACCCTTTTCTCTCGTCCAGGCAAGTGATTCTTGGGATGTTGGAACATTTAGTTCCATACATGTATTTAATAATGTTTTGATGATTAAAGTTGCTAAACAAAATAAAACAACAAAGAGGCGAAACAAGCATCGAAGGAATCGAAGACGCAAGGTATTCGAATAAGGTTTCTAATGCTTTGAGAATCGGCCAAATCGGATAAGTAACTAAGGAGATATGGTCAAAATAGTTTATGGTAAAAGTGAGGCCACGACGACGCAATTAGAGGAGGGCCCCCGATGAGCTTCTTTGTACGGCACATACCACCGTCTCGGAAATATCTCCTTCGTTATTTATCGGATTGGGTCGATTCTTGCTGAGATGGGAGGCAAATTCAAAGGCCTACGACATGGGGTAAGATTGATACAATAATCTTCAATTTTGTGGACACTTCGGGATGTTTTTTGCCGTTTCTCAATTGATGTTCCTCCATTGTTTTGGCCATATCTCCTTCGTTATTCGTCTGATTGGGTCGAATCAAGCGGCGTTGGAAAGTTTATTCAAAGTACTATAGATCTAAAAAACCAAAATCGAAATTTGATTCCAGATTCATGGTGAGAGGCTCAAATAGAAGGAAGGGCACATTCCGGGATATATTCGGCGGATCTACACATGATAGACTCTTGAAAATAACAAAATATCAACACGGGACACTATAAATAGATATACGTGAAATCCTGCATAAAAAATTGAACTTTTATTTCGAAAATTTTTTAGGTGATTTTCCCTAGGGGTACCCTAGGGGGAATGATCGAAAGTTTGAATTTTTGGATTCAGGTGTATAATCGATATTTGATCCCATACAGCTGTAGTTATTCGAATAAGGTTTCTAACGCTTCGAGAATCGGCCCAATCGGATAAATAACGAAGGAAATATGGTCAAAATAGTTTATGGTAAAAGTGAGGCCACGACGACGCAATTAGAGAAGGCCCCCCAATAAGCTTCTTTGTTCGGCACATGCCACCGTTTCGGCAATATCTCCTTCGTTATTTATCGGATTGGGTCGATTATTGCTGCGATGGGAGGCTAATTCAAAGGCCTACAACATGAGGTAAGAACGGTATGATAATCTTCAATTTTGTGGAGACTTCGGGATTTTTTTGCCGTTTCTTAATTGCTGTTCCTCCATTGTTTTGGCCATATCTTCTTCGTTATTCGTCCGATTGGGTCGAATCAAGCGGCGTTGGAAATATTATTCAATGTCCTATAGATCTAAAAAATCAAAATCAAAATTGGTTCCCGGATTCATGGTGAGAGGCTCAAATAAAAGGAAGGGCACATTACGGGATATATTCGGCGGATCTACATGTGATAGACTCTTGAAAATTCCAGGAAAAGCTTATCTGCAGCTCAGACGAGTACAACCTACTTGATTAGACAAGTCCAACCTACCTGATCAGTCGAGTCAAACCTACCTGATCAGATGAGTCCAACCTACCTGATCAGTCGAGTCAAACCTACCTGATCAGATGAGTCCAACCTACCTGATTGCTTTAGTATACAAGAATAATTTACAGAATGGATCACTTAAAGCATAATATGAAAGTCTACACTCTGAACTACATAGGGGTCTAGCATATAAATGTAAAACTAAGTAAAGCACCAGGTTGATCCAAATTGTATAGCAAACATCCCTATAAAACATGCTTCAACTGAATAACAAACCCATCTTCTAGTATATACCATCCTTCAAGATTTCATTTCTTATTACAACTGATGATGATTTCCATAGTTCTCAGTGTAGGTCACAAGTCGTCCAGAAATAAGTCTAGAGGGGGGGTGAATAGACTTATTGAAACTCTTAAACTCTTTTTCTCAAAGAGTAAGTTTCTTCAGCTGATAGATATACAAATGACTTAGAGTCGTTTGTTCTCAGTACGTGCGGAAGTCAGATGATGACGAATACAAAACAACTAATGAAACACTTAACTGTATGCAGCAGTTAAAGTATGATGCTATAAAACAGTAAAATACGCAGGCAGTTATAGTGGTCTCAGAGGTGGGGTAATCCTCTACTAATCCACTTTTCTCCAAACCAGTTGGAGATGAATTCACTATAATTGTCAACCAGTGATAAATATTACAGTGATTCAACCAAATTACAACAGCTTCCAACCAGTGGAAATCCTTGCCGTTGCAACACACTTGACTGCCTTGCACCTCTTGATCCGCGATCCTTGGATGCCTTTACAGTCTCGGACTTCAACCAGTGAAGTACCCCGAACTCAGGATTTAAGACACGAGTTTTTGTCTTCTCCACCAAGTATGAAATTTTGAGAATCGATCTTTTCAAGATGCTATATTTCGCTTTTAGATTGCTTGAAAGTATGTTCGCACCGTTTGTAATTGTAGTTTTGTGTTATTGCTCAGCTTCAAATCTTCGGATATATATAGGTCATGATCTCTGAGCTATTCCTTCATAGCCGTTGCAAATCTTTTCAACAAATCCATCCGTTGGAGAGGTAGACTTCATTGTTTTCTTTCTGAACGTTGAAAGGCTGGATTCCCATAATTTAATCCATCTTTCGACCGTTGTGAAGACTTTTGCATGTGAGGCGCCGAATCTTTTGAATATAATAAAATTAAAGTCTTCAGTGGTAGGCCTGGATGAATTATTCAATTCATATCCTTGCGGGAATCTCTCCAATTTGTATCTACACGTTGCATGTGACTTTCCGTAATATTTGACTTTTCAACGCATGCTGATGTGGACTTGGAGTACTTGGCTGATCTCGAGTAGGCTGATGTGAAGTTAACTTCTCTGCAGTCTGGGCTTTTCAGATGTTCACTGTTTGGGACTCGCCTGATTAGATGACTTGTCTGAGGTTACTTGACTGCAGTCTAGTCAAACATCCCTGATGATTTTTGTTGACCAGGTCTTCTCTGACTTTACTCGGTTGTACCTCTCTGATGAACTCAGCTGATCTTTAGTACTTAGCCGATTTTAGCCTAACTTATTTTGGCCTATAGAAGATACTCATTTGGTTCTTCTTTACATTTTGCCAAGTATTAAACTTGACATAATTTGGCGTATGGAAGATACTCATTTGGTTCTTCCTTGTATTTTTGCCAAGTAATAAACATTTGAATTATATTAATGACATCATCAAAATCTAACAAGTATTCCTAACAAATTCCTCCTATTTTGATGATGGCAAAACTTAAGCAAATATTCAAATGAACAAGTCTGCGCTTGAGTGCAAGACACAAACTAAAATCAGTCTAATTTTTGAGACAACTGGAAATTGTCATTCAAAAGACTGTTATAAAATTTTCTGAATTGATTACAAATACATGTCTTAAATTTACAAGAAAATTTTACAAGTACAAAAATAAATGTAAGTCATCTGCCTCTGCCTCTGCCTCTACGGATAGGCTGATTGGCAGGTCTGAATGGTTTAGCTCCAATTGGTCTTATTTTGAGAGGAACAAGACCATATTTTCTTCTTATAACAAGAGCTGCAAAATCTTGCTCTTCTTGAGATGAGAACTTATTCCCACGTCAACCGGGTTTCATCACCGTCGCCATCTTCTGCGGATTCGCCGCCAATTTCGCCATTACCGTCGCCAATGAAGGTTTCTACAACTCTCCGCCGTACGTATGACAGCTCCGTCGCTCCTCTTCACAGCAAGGGTTTTCCTAACACTAGTCCACATGGAGACGAAGCTCCGATCACCTCCCATGTTGCTGCAACCACGCCGTCGATCTTGCCCAGAACCCTAGTTGCGGCGCAGAAGGGTTTGAGGATTGAAGAGGAGCCGTCAATCCTAGGGCCCTCTCCAACTTACGGCCCAGTTCTCCCGGCTCATGCAAATGGTCTCCACTCAGCGGCCCAAATAATCCCATCTCAGGTACGGCCCATTATTGCTAATCACACTGGGCCAGCCACTATTTGGCCCACCTCCTATTTTAATTCCAGCCCAAATCATATATCAATTAATAGCCCACATTTAACCAACCCATATGCTTACAACCCTACAAAATTATCTGGGCCTACAATCATCACTCAGCCCACCCATGTTGAATCCTCCTTTCCACAAACCCAATCCCATAACAATTTACTTCCCAAGCCCAACCCATCACCAAAACCAAATACTATTCTCAATTATTTCCACCCAATTAATTTAGACCCAATCATCCCAAACAAGCCCATACGGCCCAAGAATGCCTCCACATCCAGCCTTATACCTGACCCAAATGACACCCAGCAAACCGAGCCCAACCGCGAACCAAACAACCCAACTACAGCCCAATCATCCAAACCCAACACCCTTAATCTGGCCCAACCCCCTTCTCGGCCCAATGATGTAAACCTTACCAATCCAACCCAACACTCTGGAGCAGCACTGGCCCTTCACATTCCGGTCCACCACCCGACACCGAGTTCAGCCACACCGAACCAACAGCCAGCAAGATCCGACCAGTCATCCGGCACATAATGTCGCAACACGACCGGCCAGCACTGCCCCGTACAACCCGATCCGGCACTCTGACCCGGTTTCCCATGACCTGCACCGGCCGAAGCGTACTTATGCACAGATGGTCAATAATTCATCTGGCTCGGCACAACAGCCCGGTTTAGTCCAGCACACCGGGTCGACAGTTAAAAGTTTCAATTTCGACGGAGCAAAGGTATGTCCCTTTGGTACTCTTTCCTCCGTAAATGAGAAAACGCGTGTTACTTTCTCTACTTCTGATATGATTTCTCTTGCTGCATCATGGGAACGCACTTTGATTCTCAAATTCTCGCATGCTATCCCTGCCCCTCGAGATGTGTCTTTGGGATTGACTGACATGAAAATGAGAGGTAAATTTAGTTGGAGTTGGTTGAACTATTGTCATGTAGCAGTTAGGTTTGAGAATGATGAGGACTTTAGACGTATTTGGTTAGGTTATACCTGGAATTTTTCTGGATGTCCTGCACGAGTATTTAAGTGGTCACCTAGTTTCTCGGTTAGGACAGAGACGTCTATTTGTCCGGTCTGGATTAGACTTCCGGGTCTACCTCTTCATTTATTCCATCCACGTGCATTATACACGATTGCCAAGGCTGTTGGCAATCCAATTTTAGTTGATGCCCCGACGGCCACACACTCACGGCTATCAGTCGCCCGTATGTGCGTCGAGATTGACCTTCTGGCACCCAGAGTGCCTGAGATCGAGGTTGAGTTTGGCGATTAGGTTATTACGCAGCGCATTATTTACGAGAGAGTGCCATTATATTGCTCTCTCTGCTCTCACGTGGGACACGAGCCGTCCAGTTGCTACATAGTTGGCAACAAAGAACGACCTCCACCTCCCCTGCGTAAGAAACCTCAGCCGCCTTCTCGTCTACGTAAGATGCACTGGCCCCTCCTAAAGCCTCTAAGGCTAGTACTTCCTGTGCAGCCCTAAAGGCAAGGATCCGCTGCTTGGCAAGTAGTTGCCAAAAAGGGCCCAAGGAGACGGATTGATTCCCAAGGGCACAATCGCATCGCCAAAGACTCTTACTTTGCTTCTTTGGACTCCTCTGCTAGAGAGGAGGAGGATTTAGTTGGCACTGACGATATCATTAGTGTGTGTGATAAAAATAGTGTGTCGGGTAGCGACTGCAGAGGTCATGAGAATCATGACGATCTTGTTTTAGAGGATGACACTGAGTCCTCTTCCATCCCCCACTCTTCTAGACTCTTTGAGTCTACCTCCCCCCGCCATGACGGTGACGGCCGCATCGATGACCAGATCGTCGTTCAGTCCGAGTCCTTGGCTTTGGTGGTTTTCGAGCCTCCCCCTCTTCCCCTTTCTTTTTTTCCCTCTCTCTCTCAGTCTGAGTGCGGTCTTAAACGCGCTCAATATGATAGCTCAGATTCCAGTCCCCCTTCCTTGGCTATGGTGCCTCTCCCGTCGGCACCAAAGCCACCGGTTAAGAGACGTTTGATGTCTTCTACTGCTGCCCCTGGTGTCACGACTAGGGGCAAAGCTGCCTCTGACTCCTCGATTTCCACGCGAGGAAGAGTAGCCTCTCGCGGACCCTATCCCTCCTCTAAGGGGCGATCTTCATCGCCCCTGAAAGGGGAAACATCTGCCCGGCAGGATACTCCTCGGAGACGGGGCCACTCGGGCCGTCTAGGTCTTCGTCTCGAGTTGGTTGTTTAGTTTATGTCGATACCCATTCTTACATGGAACGCCCGTGGTCTCAAGCACACCGAGCACGTAAGCGCATTCGACATCTCAACCATGTGCATAGGTTTGCTTTTATTGGCATTTTAGAACCCATGGGTTCCAATGCTAATTTTGATTTTTATATTCGCTCTTTAGGTTATGCGTCGGGACTTTATAATCGGTCTAACAAAATTTGGTTCTTTTCTTCCCCCCACTTTCAGCATCAAGTTTTGTTGGATACCGATCAAGTCCTTCATCTTTCTATTTCTTCTTCCCTTCTTCCTCAGATGATTTACGTCACTTTTGTCTACGCCAGCACTAACCGTGCTGGTCGTTACGCCCTTTGGGACACCCTTCGTGAGATTGCTTTGGAAGTAGAGGGGTTGCCGTGGCTAGTCAGTGGTGACTTCAACATCTTCTTGCATTCACATGAGCGCGAGAGTAGTACCACTGACCGTTCTCCAGAGATTCTGGACTTCACACAGGCTATTGCTGACTGCGAGTTGATTGACGTGGGCTGTGAGGGCGATATTTTCACATGGGAGCGCAATGGTTTGAGGGAAAGGCTAGATCGTGCTTTATTTAATGAAGCATGGTCGAACGTGTTTGCGGTCTCTACCATTACTCACCTGCCTCGACTTCGGTCTGACCATGCGCCTCTTCTTATCCAGTGTCGCTGCACCGCGACTCGTCCCAAGTCGTCATTCCGTTTCTAGAGTATGTGGGTCCGGCACCACACATTCGTGGACACTGTTAGGGAGGTCTGGCTGACTCCGACTGGTTTATTTGGTATGTGTAACCTTCAGGCCAAACTCCTTAGGGTTAAGCGTAGACTGAAACAGTGGAACTGGTCTGTTTTTGGTAATCTTCATACGAAGTTGGATGAGGCCTTGAGGGCTGCTGACGAGGCCGAGCGGCGATATGATTCGGACCCTTCTCCGGAGAATAGAACCGCTATGCACCATTTTCGTGCTGAGTACCATCTTCATCTCTCTATGGAGGAATATTTCTGGAAACAGAAGGCTGCTGTTCGTTGGGCTACTGAGGGCGAGCGCAACACTCAGTTTTTCGGTGGTTTTGCGGCGTAAACGTTGTCACGCATATTCACAAAGATTGAGGATGGTGGTTCGACGCTAGTCAGAGAGTCGGACATCAGATCATCCGCTGTGAATTTCTTTAGGACTCTGCTTACATCCGATGGTGATGTTCTCGTCCCCCCGGATGACACTTGTTTTCCTTCTATCCCCTCTTCTTTTGATTCTGATAGTTTGTGTATCCCACCCTCTCCCCTTGAGATTCGTGCTGCGGTTTTTGATATCGATCCTCACACGCTTCCGGGCTGACGGGTTCTCGTCCTTGTTTTTTCAAAGATTGTTGGGAGATTGTTTATTCCGACGTGGAGGAGGTCGTGCTCGAGTTTTTGAGGGTCATCCTATGCCTCCGGCTTTCACGGCGACTACGGTCGCCTTGATCCCGAAGAAGCTCGTTTCCGAGCGGTTGGTCGGGACACACCTATTAGTACGTGTAATGTGACCAATAAGATTATCACGAAAATCCTTAACGCTCGGCTTGCTCCTCTCCTCCCTCTTATTATCTCTCCAAACCAGAGTGGATTTGTTCACGCGGATTATTACCGATAATATCCTTTTGGCCCAAGAACTTATTCACGACCTCCACGTCATGACATCCATGGTGTCCGAACCTTGCGCTAAAGCTTGATATGGCTAAGGCGTATGATAGGTTCACCGGCATTTTTACGTGAGGTCCTGGTGAGGATGGGTTTCCCGGCTAGATGGATTTTGTTCATCCGTCATTGCGTCGAGAGTTGCACGTTCTCCATTTTGGTGAACGGCAGTCCGGCCGGTTATTTTGCCTCTAGCCGGGGTTTGCGTCAGGGCGACCCTATTTCTCCGTCGCTCTTCGTGCTTACCGCTGACTATTTATCGCGCTGCTTGGATCGATTCATTCGAGATCATCCTTTGATGAGGTATAGGACGGCTGGACGGCCTTTCCCCGTCTCGCACTTATCCTACGCCGATGACATCATTATATTCACACGGGCTGTGGATGATGGTCTTGTTGATCTTATGCGTCTCCTGGATCACTACTCTATGCTTCGGGCCAGATGGTTAGTATCCAGAAGAGCACTTTTATTCTCGCTCCCAAGCATGCGCCTCGTTGGCATCAGAGAGTTTTCGATCTTACTGGTTTTCGCCAGGGCGACCTCCCCATCACCTATCTAGGTGTGCCCCTTTACAAAGGCTTTAAGAGACGAGAGCTCTTTGCTGGGGTGAAGCAACGGATGTTGGATAGGATCTCTGGTTGGTCCCGTCGCCACCTTGCTTTTGGGGGCCGTTTGGCTCTTATTAAGAGCACTCTCTGCACGATTCCTCTTCACCTGCTTCAGGTTTTGGATCCCCCACAGTACATTATCCAGGAACTCGAGCAGATCATTGCGAGATACTTCTGGGGTGCTGTTGGTCCAAAGAGGAAGACGATTGGGTCGGGCTTGGCAGATTTGTCGTCCGGTCTCGAGGAGGCCTCGAGATTCGGAGCCTTTCGGATATGGTGAGAGCTTTTAGTTATAAGCTCGTGGCCTTCCAGCGGGCTCGTCTCTGGGCGCAATTTATGCTCCGCAGAACCGCTCAGTGGCCTTTATACGCCATGCATCGCTCTTAAAGCTCGTGCGCCCACCCTTGGCGCCGTATCCTCCGCGTGGGTATTGAGGCCTGTGGAGTTCATTCGCTGGACTCTTGGTCGTGGCTGCGGGGAGGTCAGCTTTTGGGACGATACTTGGATTGGGGATAGGCCGATATCTTCTTATTGTCAGGTTTCTGGTAGACCCCATCTTAGGATTAATGAATTATGGGTTGATTGGTCTTGGGACATGGATAGGTTGGAGACTATTGTTGGAGAGGAGCTAGGATTTACCCCTCAGTTCATCCAGGAGATCTCCGCGATTCCCATCGCCGAGGAGGATTCGGATAGTATGTGCTGGACTCTTACCTCTTCGGGTGCGTTCTCATTATCGTCGGCTTGGTCTCACATCAGGGTGAGGGGTCAGGCTAATCTTATTTACGGGGCCATATGGACAACCTTACTCACACCGACCATTTCGGTGTTTATTTGGCGACTTCTCATGCGTCGGATCCCGACTGATGACATCCTACAGAGGAGGGGCGTTTCATTGGCTTCTAGATGTTTGTGCTGCTCGCATACCCTTACCCAGACCTACCATACCGAGACCATTGCCCACCTTTTCTTGGAGAGTGATGTGGCCCGTGACGTGTGGGAGTATTTTGGCGCTTGGACACATTTATCCCTACCCCATTCTCAGAATATTTTTGAGCTCCTGAGTTTTTTTGCACACGGCACACACTTTAGGCACGCGACTTTCATTATTCCTTGTCTGATCCTATGGTTCATCTGGACAGAAAGGAATAGTGCAAAGCATAGGGCGGTTACTTTTGTTTCCTCTCATGTTATTGTGCAGGTGGAGCGCCATGTTGCTTTATTAGCTGCTGCGGGGCTTATTTTCTCTGAGTTCTGGGCGGGTTGCTCGCCTCCTGATCGCTTGCAGCGAGCTACATCTTCCCCCGCTCAGACTCGTCGCCCCGTCCCGGTTGTTTGGCTTCGACCCGAGTCCCCTTGGATCAAGCTGAACACAGATGGTTCGTTCGATAGAGACACACAGATTGCGGGTGGGGGAGGTCTGATTAGAAATCATCACGGAGAGCTCCTTCTTGCTTTCCATTCCTCTTTTCAGGCTCTTCGAGTTTTGATGCAGAGGTCCAAGCGTTGGCAATTGGATTGATTCTAGCCTCCCAGAGATCGAGACATGTTTGGATTGAGCTTGATGCTGCTGTAGTAACCCTGCTATCATCTGGCCATCGAGGCTCTTGGCAGGTTCGTCACACTCTTATGCGTATCCGACACATTCTCAGAGATATTCAGTTCAGAGTCACTCATATTTTCCGGGAGGGCAACAGGCCGGCCGACTATCTTTCTGAGCTTGGCATGTCGTCTCTCGGTATTCAGACTTATACTTATGATACTGCTCCTCCGTTCCTTCTCTCCCTTATACGGATGGATCAGCTTGGTTATCCGTCTTTTAGAGTTAGATAGTTTTTATTTTTGATCGTTTGCGTGTTTGCCTATTGGTCCGCACATTAGCCCACGATTTTAGTGGTGCACCTTGTACTGTTCTAGTGGGCCGTAGACACTTTAGTTTTTTAGATCCCGGATTATGGCCCTCTTTTGGTCATAATTCGGAGTTGAGTTATTTGGTCTACGGGTCCGGACATTAGCCCACGATTTGTGGTGCACTTTGTATTTCTTTAGCGGGCCGTAGATTTCTCCGATGTTTGTACCCGAATTATGACCCTTTTTTGGTCATAATTCGGGGCTGATACTTTGTATTTCTTGATTTTATTATCTACAGGTTGGTGGGTCCCGCCTCAACCCCCCGTCCACTTTGGACGTTTTTACTTTTTTTTAAAAAAAAAAAAAAAAAAAAAAACTTATTCTCAACACATAATTTCTTTATCTTCCTCTGGAGAGATAGTTCATTCAAATCATTATTCTCCAGAGTGGGAGGATCTTTTGGCCTGAATGGAGGGATCATGGGATATGCATTGCATGCTTTAGCATGTTTTAGAAGTATGGTCCAGAGTTGTGGATATGCTGCCTCCATGAAATTGATGAAAATCTGCTGTGGGGAGCAGCTACTATCCTGGAGTATTTCCCAGATATAGTAATATCTGTTGAACCTTTTCCTTGCAGATCCCCACATAACTAAAGCTTCGTGAGGTATAAAATCTTCAACGTACCACAACTCTTTGCCTTACCATTCTAGAGTAGGCTCGAATCCTCCTCTGTTCCTCCTTCTTTTGCCCACAGGCTGATCATCAGCCTGTTCTGAAGCATCTCCCTTTCTCTTGGCTGAAGATGTCCCAGCAGTGATCAACTGGACATCCTGCCTCTTCTTAGTTCTCATCTCCTCCCTTATTTCTCCTTGAATGCTGCCTTCCCCCTGAATCCTTTCTTCCCCCTTTTTTCCAGCATCAACCAAAGTGGTCAACTGCTGCTCCATTCGATGCATCCAGTCAGACATGCCAAAAGGCATTCTGTTATTTGTAGGAGGAGGAGGTTGAGGGACTTCCCGCTGCAGCAAGGTATCTATTTTTGCATTGATGGACTGGAGATCAGGGGTGACCTGAGAGGCAAGTAGTTCTCCAATAGTGTCCTTGACTACTTGTCTGATCAGCTCGGTCATCGCTGGAGATATATGCGATGGTGGAGAGTGCTTGCCTGAGCCTTCTGCGAACGATCCACTTGACTGCAGGCTCCTATCTGCAGCTGGCACTCCAGATGGGGTCTGTTCAGGTGTCCCCGATCTGGAGTCCTCAGCCAACTCTGCGTCTAGGCTGGTATACCGGGCAGGCGCCCCAGCCTTGTCTGCAGCCTCTAATTCTGGCTCTTTCTCTGGTTCCTTCTCTTTCTCTTCTTCTAACTCCTTCTCTCCTTTTCCTTTTTCTAACTCCTTCTCTCCTTCTTCTTCCTTTTCTTCCTCTTCAACATTCTCTTTTTCTTTTTCAGCCACTTGTTCTCCTCCTTCATCCTTATCATCATCATCACCATCATCATCCTTATCGTCCTTATCATCTTTTTTATCATCCTCATCATCATCCTTTTTTTCTTCATCATCCTCCTGATCTACCTCTTCCCCTTCTTCTTCTTCTACTAATTCCTCTGTTTTTTCAACTTCTTCTTCAGTTTCTTTTTCAACTAAAATGTTTTCTCCTCCTTCCTTTTCTTCCTGCCTCTCTTCTTCATCATCTATGACAATAAATTCCTCTTCTACTTCTTCTCTATTCACTTCTTCAATCCTTATTTCCTTTTCTTCTTCCTCCTCATCTTCTTTCCCAAAAGATCCATCAAAAATACTGTACATTATAGAGTGGATGAATTGGTCCATGTTGGTTTTGAAATTGGACATGAACCAATTCTCTTGAAGAATCAAAACTATGTCTGATACTTTGCAAATCAGTACATCCTCTGTGGCTTGGAGATATTCCCAACCACTGGTTTCGACATAGGTTTGAAGTTTAGCAAACGACAGTGATTTAAAAAATTTCCACTCTTCAAAAATATGAACAAAAAAGTGTTTTAGAGCTTGTGGTTTAACTAACTGTAATTGCTCTAGGGACAAGTTGAAAAGATTGTTGTCCAGCAGGTGAAAGGTGTAGTTTGCTCCAGGGATGGAGATAATTAAACCTGCTTCCTCCTCTTCTGTAATGAATGCTGGAGTGAGGAGGGGAACAATCTGAGTCTCCAGGCTGCCCGGAGCAGGCTGGTCCTCCAGGTGGATAGGCGACTTGGCTGCAGGACTTGAAAAATGTTCTGGCTGCTCCTCCTGGCTGAACTGCAGTCGACTGGACCTCTTAGGTGAGGGTTCTGGTGATGACTGCATGATGGATGACTCACCAGGGGCTGGTCCTCGTCTTTTGAATCGAACAGCAATAGGCGTGTTGTCTGACTCCGAGTCTGACTTGGCTGCAGTTGGGTTGTCGTCTGCAGGTTGGTCCGACTCGTCTGGTGAGGGTCTGTAGTAAGTCCTTGAGTCAGACAAGTCCTTTATCATCTGGGCTGCTCTTCTGTTGCCTCCCAACTTCCTCAACGTCTCTTGGTCTAGGTGACCAAGTCTCTTCTTGATGTGAAAGGGGTCAGTATTACCCTTAACCACACCCATCTTCTCCAAGATCCAACTCAGCTGCGTTCCAAACGCCAGCTTGGATCTGAATTTCTTCTCATCAACAAGCCATTCGGCCTTGTTGACCTCGCGAACTAATTGTCTGAAGATGTAGTCAGACCAATCAATCGGGTCATCCTGAATCGCTCCCAAAGACCATGAATTTCTTTGACGGCGCTTGGTCGTGAATCGGCCATACCCAGAATAATTTTGTTGGTGATATCCAACACGTATCGATACACCCTTTTGATTTCGCTCCTTTTGGCGGTGAGCTTCAGCTTCGCCGGCTGGTCGTCCGCCTTAATCTTCATCCAGGTGTCGGTTGCCGTCTGCTTGAGGGCTTCGACTGCTATGCCACGATGTTTCATACCAAAAATTTTCCGAATTGATTCCGGCGATATGTCAACTTGAATTCCGCCGACAGTGCTCCTAATTCCTACCTCAATTACATGAGCTTCACGGTAGAATGCGATGACATCCTCCTTGTACAGGTGTTTGGGACTGATATCCAGAAATGGGTAGATCCCATTAAGCTTCATCGAACGAATGAGGTCAAGGACGTCGTAGTTTTCCAGATTTGATTCCAATAGACCTTCAAAATCAACGACCAGAGAAAAGATGATCTGGTCTTTGACAGCCTTCATGTTTACTCCTTCAAAATAAGCTTCCATTTCTGCAAATAAGAGATTTCTTAGTGTATTTGAAGTTCAAAGGATTTTTGCTCTGTGAATTTAGGGTTTTGAAAGACTGGTAAAAGTAAAGTGAAGAGTTTTTCCGTCCTTAAAAAGAAGGTGAAACGACGTTAGGATTAAATAATCTTTTATTTTAAATCAGTGGACCGCCTTTTGAGATTCCTTTTAGATTTCAAATTTTAATCGGTGGTCCAGGTTTTGATTTTAAAATTGGACGGTTGGATTTTAATTGGTCACAGTGGAGGTCGATTTATCATGTGATTGCCACGTGTAGGGTATTACGCCACTTGTGAACCAAAAAATAATATGATATTATTATACATATAGCAGATAATAATAAAGTATTCAGAAGTCGGTTAAGATTAGAAAACTTAGTTGGTTGACCGTTGACTGCTCTGCATCAGGTGAGTTGACTCCTCTGACATCTCGCCTGAGATTTGATCATCTAGGTTTCTTTGTTCGCCCTTCGTCTTCTTGTCTGCATCAGCTAGGGTCTGATTCCTATAACCAGCTGGGTCCGTCCTTCCTCTGATATGCTTCAGCTTGCTTTTTCTTCTGTACTAGATTCCCAATCTAGTAGACCAAGTTCTCTGCTCAGCTCCAAAAACCTTTCTTCTGCAAAGGTTTGGTAAAGATATCAGCAATTTGATAGTCTGTGCTGACTCTTTCAACTCTGACTCTCTTGTTAAGCACGTGATCTCTAATGAAGTGGTG
The DNA here is from genome assembly GCA_033398695.1 of Orobanche coerulescens. NCBI lineage: Eukaryota > Viridiplantae > Streptophyta > Magnoliopsida > Lamiales > Orobanchaceae > Orobanche > Orobanche coerulescens. Next base: position 159,579 of record JAWKAU010000175.1, on the reverse strand, counting down.
CTTAACATCAATGTGCTTGGTCCTCGAATGCAAAACCGGATTGTTGGTTATTGCAATAGCGCTATTGTTGTCACACCAGATAAGGACTTCATTGGCAATGATGTTGTTGTCCCTTAGCTGTTGTCTGATCCACAAGATCTGGGCACAACAACTACCTGCAGCTAAGTATTCTGACTCTGTGGTAGAGATAGAGTTAGAAACCTGCTTCTTGCTAAACCAAGATATCAGTCTGGTTCCTAGGAATTGGCACGTTCCAATAGTGCTTTTCCTATTAATTTTGCATCCTGTGAAATCTGCATCTGAATATCCCGATAGCTCAAAGTTATCGTCCTTAGGATACCATAGTCCAACATTGACCGTAGACTTAAGGTATTTAATTATCCTCTTTGCTGCATCTAGGTGCGACTGCTTAGGCTTAGATTGAAATCGCGCACAAACTCCTACGGCATAAGATATGTCTGGCCTGCTTGCAGTGAGGTATAACAATGATCCAATGAGTCCTCTGTAGTGGGTTGAATCCACTGATATGCCTCCCTCATCTGCATCTAGGTGAGTACTTGTGCTCATAGGAATTCTTGCCGGTTTGGCTGATTCCATTCCAAATCTCTTGATTAGATCTCTGGTATATTTGGCTTGGTTGATGAAAATTCCATTTTCCATCTGCTTAACTTGTAATCCAAGAAAGAAGTTAAGCTTTCCCATCATACTCATCTCAAACTCACCTTGCATGAGGTTAGAGAATTTCTCACACAGCTCTGGGTTGGTTGAGCCAAATATAATATCATACACATATATCTGAACTATCAATATGTGGCCTTCGTGCTCCACTCTGAATAGGGTCTTGTCTACCTTTCCTTTGCAGAAACCGTTCTTCTCAAGAAATATGGATAGGGTTTCATACCAAGCTCTTGGTGCTTGCTTAAGTCCACATAGAGCTTTCAAGAGCTTGTAGACTTTGTCTCCTTTGACAAATCCTGGGGGCTGCTCCACATAGACTTCTTCTTCTAGGATGCCATTTAGAAATGCACTCTTTACATCCATCTGGTAGACTTCGAAATCTTTGAACGCTGCATATACGAGGAATAGTCTGATGGCTTCTAGTCTTGCAACAGGTGCATAGGTTTCATCAAAATCTATTCCTTCACACTGTGCATAACCTTTAGCAACAAGTCTGGCTTTATTCCTAACAACAGCTCCGTCTTCGTCACTCTTGTTTTTGTACACCCATTTGGTGCCGATAACCTTCTTGTGATCTGGTCTGTCCGTTAGTACCCAAACGTTGTTCCTTTTCATCTGTTCAAGTTCTTTTTGCATGGCATTTATCCAAGAATAATCCTACAAGGCTTGTTCTGTTGTCTTGGGCTCTATCTGTGACATGAAGCAAGAGAACATTGTCATTCCTGCGGGTAGGGTAGATTGTCTTGTCTTAACTCCATCAGTCCGCTTCCCAATAATTTGCTGGATTGGATGGTCTTTCCGCCACTTGGGAATATCATCTTCTTCAGGGTCTGTTCCCCCTGTAGAATTGCTATGGTGAATTTCCTTTCTGTCTGCATTAGCCTGGATCTGGTCTCCTTGGTCTGCAACTGGATCAGCTACCGTCTTGTCATCTGCAGGTTGGGATCTGTTCTGATCTGCAGATGAATCTTTATCAGCTACAGCTGGGTCTTCATCAGCGGCAACTGGATCAGGTAGGTTTGGTGTTCCTATCTGATCTGCAGTTGGGTCTTCAGCAGCTACAGTTGGGTCATCGGGCTGATCTGCAGCTGAGTCTACCATTCCAGTGTCATGTACAATGACTTCTTCAAGGGTTGCTGATTTGAGCTTATTCTCAATTAGCTCAACTTGCTTCCTTTACTCAACAGTAGATTCATCAAATACAACATGGGGTGTTTCCTCCACAACTAAGGTTCTTTTATTAAAAACTCTATATGCCTTGCTTCTTTGTGAGTATCCCATAAAGAGACCATCATTAGTTTTAGCATCAAAGGCATTTAGTTATGTTTTACCATTGTTGTGGATGAAACACTTACAACCAAAAGCATGAAAGTAAGCAACAGTAGAAGTTCTATTATTCCAAACCTCATAGGGAGTTTTGCCATGTCTCCCTACTATTATACTCCTGTTCTGAGTATGGCAAGCTGTGTTGTGATTCAGCCTGAACCTCTTGGCAGTCCGCTCGCAATCATGGACTGGCCGCTTCCTTCAGTGGTTCTGCTTTCTTCTTTCAGAACACCATTCTCACTGGGGGTCTGCCGCAGCAGAGCTCATCTGATCTCATTCTGATCGCTGTAATCAGTGATCGCCTTGTTGAGAAATTCTCCTCCTCTATCTGATCTGATCTTGATGATGGAGAGGGATTTATCATTCTGGATCCTTCTCAGCAGGTCAGGTAGCTTGGTCAAGGTTTCAATCTTCTTATACAGGAAGATAATCCAAGTGTACCTTGAATAATCATCTACTACAACAAGTGCATGATTTCGGCCGCTTAGAGTCCTTGGCTTGATAGGACCAAATAGATCCATGTGGAGTAGATCTAAGATCCTTATTGTGAGGGTTGTAGGCTGGACTGGCTTGAATGATGCTCTGGTCTGTTTCCCTTTCTGACACGCATCACAAATAGCTTCCTTCCTGAATGCTTCCTATGGGAGTCCTCTGACCAGCTTCTGAGAACTAATCTTGTTGATGGCTTTGAAGTTCAGGTGACATAATCTTTTGTGCCACAGCCATCCGTTCTCAGCTACTGTCTTAGATAGAAAACAGGAGTTAGGTGTTCCTGTGTTCCAATCTATCATGTAGATATCTCTTCTTCTGAATCCTTGTAGCTTCACCTCTCCAGATAGGATATCTATCACCATACATTTCCAAACGGTGAAGACCACTAGATTCTTCTCATCGCAAAATTGGTTTATGCTCAGGAGATTATACTTGAGCCCTTTGACATAGTGAACTTTGGATATCACAATATTTCCTCAGTGCAGCTCTCCAAAGCCCTTTGTTTGTCCTCTAGAGCTATCTCCAAAGGTTACATCAGGACCTCTTTCTTTGGTGTATTTAGACAGCATCTTCTTGTTCCCGGTTATGTGCCTCGAGCATCCAGAATCTACAAACCATTCTTCACCTCCAAAGTTTGAATTTGTAGAGATGTAGTTGTAGTCCTTCCACCTTTTCTGCAATCAAACAAGCAGAGATTTAGGTACCCAAGTCTTTGTGGGTCCTCTAGGGTTAGCTGGTTTCCTGGAGAATTTATTTCTCCTTAGATTGTGAAAATTGTTATTATTATTACCCTTATAAGGTGTGTAAGGTCTAGGTCTGTATCTCCTGTTGGGATTGTATACCGGATATTCCTCAAAATATTGATAGTGTGGGCCATTTCTAAACCTTGGCTGAGACCATTTATTAAATCTTTGAGGTCTCCACACTTGTTCATTTTGGAAATTAGGATAACCTTGAGGTTTCCATCCGCCTCCCATTTTGAAATCTGCTGGGGAGTTGTTGATAATAGTGGGCATGTTGTCTGGCCGCCGTGTCACTGGGCTATTGCCTAGTCGCTTGTCTAGGTGGCTGCCTTGTGAACCCTGGCTGCAGCCTAGACTTGTGACTTGGTTGTTGCCTATTTTTAAATATCGGTTTGTATGTAGGCTCAGCAGTCGAGACAATTGTTTCTCCCTTGACAAAAATGGTTTTGGAACTAGAGGGAGTGTGAGGATCATATCCAAGGCCTGATCTAAAATATAGTGGCCTTTTATTAGTACACAATTCGTCCAGAGTTGAAGACGCCTTCAGGGAGGTTATTTCCTGCGCCTGAGTCTTATTTACCTGAGTCAGCTTAGTAAATTCGGCTTTGACATGAGCAAGTGCAGCTGATTTTTCTCTAATTAAAATAGTTAGTCGATTTATCTCAGCTGTAGTGACATCAGCCTGGTTTTTCTAGTCAGCTGCAGCCTTGTTTTCAAAATCAGTTTTGGCTTTATTTAATTCTAGGCTGAGTTTTTCAAAATCATTTTTCAGCTGCCTATTCTCATCTTGCAAACCGAGTCTTCTACCGACATGATAGGTGTGCAGATTTAAGTGTCTCAAAATCTTTAAGTAGCTGATTTACAGATTCGTGCAGATCCATATCTTGTGACATGGCTGAACTATTATTTGAACCAGAGGGTTTTGATGTTACCTCTTCATCATCTAGGTTGGCCATCAGACAATCATACTCTTCGTCATCATCTGAGAAGAATCCGCTGCTGGACTCTATACGCTCTTGATCTTCTCCGATGAGGGCCTTCCTTCTATCTTCTTTTCTGCTCACCTCCTTCTTGCTCTCGTCCTTCTTAAGATCAGGACAGTCGATTTGAATGTGTCCTGTCTTATGACAGTTGTAGCACTCCACCTTCCAGCTTCCGGCCTTCTGGTTCCTTCTGGGATTCTCCTTATAATTCTTTTTGTATTTGGAGTAGTTTTTCTGGAAGTTGCTGAACCTCTGCATTATGAACGCCATTTCTTCCTAAAAATCTAATGGATTTGGAGGCTTTACATCAGATAATATCTTGGCGGGGGACTCGGCTGCAAAGGCTATTCCCTTCTCTGCAGGCTCGATTGAGGATGAACTTGGGAGCTCGAACTCATAAGCCTTAAGATCGGAGAACAGCTCTTGGATCTTTATTTTATTAAGATCCTTGGACTCTCTCATGGCCACTGCCTTCATGCTCCATTCAGGATTGAGAGATCTTAGAACCTTCAGCGCCATCTCCCTGTTGCCATAAGATTTGCCGAGGGAGTTGATCTCATTGATAATCTCAGTGAACCTTGTGTCCACTTGGTCTATAGATTCGCCATTCTTCATTTTGAAGTTGTCAAATTTTTGAATAGCAATTGACAACTTATTCTCTTTGATCAGCTCCGTTCCTTCACACATTAGGGCTAATGTGTCCCAGATTTCTTTTGCATTATTGCAATTCTTGATCTTGACCATGGTGGATTTGCCAAGAGTTTGATACAACACGTATCTGGCCTGGTTATCAAGGTTGGCCAGTTTACTTTCTTCGGGAGTCAGCTCTGTCCTCTTCTTTGAGATCTTCTCTGGCTTCCCTGCTGCGATCTCCTCGGGAGTGTTGTCTTTCTCGAAGGTGTAAGGACCGTCCTCTATAATGCACCACATGTCATCATGGATCGAAGATAAGTGTGCCTGCATCCTTATCTTCCAAAGATCATACTCGTCAACTGAAAACACAGGTAATCTAGAATGCATATGTTCCATTTTATAATGAGAGTAAAAATATATCTTTGATATAGATCTGGTTCGTGAACTAAATGAACCAACCTCTCTGATACCACTTGTAGGTCACAAGTCGTCTAGAAATAAGTCTAGAGGGGGTGAATAGACTTATTGAAACTCTTAAACTCTTTTTCTCAAAGAGTAAGTTTTTTCAGCTGATAGATATACAAATGACTTAGAGTCGTTTGTTCTCAATACGTGCGGAAGTCAGCTGATGACGAATACGAAACAACTAATGAAACACTTAACAATGTATGCAGCAGTTAAAGTATGATGCTATAAAACAGTAAAATACGCAGTCAGTTAGTGGTCTCAGAGGTGGGGTAATCCTCTACTAATCCACTTTTCTCCAAACCAGTTGGAGATGAATTCACTATAATTGTCAACCAGTGATAAAGATTACAGTGATTCAACCAAATTACAACAGCTTCCAACCAGTGGAAATCCTTGCCGTTGCAACACACTTGACTGTCTTGCACCTCTTGATCCGCGATCCTTGGATGCCTTTACAGTCTCGGACTTAAACTAGTGAAGTACCCCGAACTCAGGATTTAAGACACGAGTTTTTGTCTTCTCCAACTAAGAGCTTCTTCAAGTATGAACTTTTGAGAACCGCTCTTTTCACGATGCTATATTTCGCTTTTAGATTGCTTGAAAGTATGTTCGCACCGTTTGTAATTGTAGTTTTGTGTTATTGCTCAGCTTCAAATCTTCGGATATATATAGGTCACGATCTCTGAGCTTTTCCTTCATAGCCATTGCAAATCTTTTCAACAAATCCGTCCGTTGGAGAGGTAGACTTCATTGTTTTCTTTCTGAACGTTGCAAGGCTGGATTCCCATAATTTAATCCATCTTTCGACCGTTGTGAAGACTTTTGCATGTGAGGCGCCGAATCTTTTGAATATAATAAGATTAAAGTCTTCAGTGGTAGGCCTGGATGAATTATTCAATTCATATCCTTGCGGGAATCTCTCCAATTTGTCTCTACACGTTGCATGTGACTTTCCGTAATATTTGACTTTTCAACGCATGCTGACGTGGACTTGGAGTACTTGGCTGATCTCGAGTAGGCTGATGTGAAGTTAACTTATCTGCAGTCTGGGCTTCTCAGATGTTCACTGTTTGGGACTCGCCTGATCAGATGACTTGTCTGAGGTTACTTGACTGCAGTCTGGTCAAACATCCCTGATGATTTTTGTTGACCATGTCTTCTCTGACTTTACTCGGTTGTACCTCTCTGATGAACTCAGCTGATCTTTAGTACTTAGCCGATTTTAGCCTAACTTATTTTAGCCTATAGAAGATACTCATTTGGTTCTTCTTTACATTTTGCCAAGTATTAAACTTAACATAATTTGGCCTATGGAAGATACTCATTTGGTTCTTCCTTACATTTTTGCCAAGTAATAAATATTTGAATTATATTAATGACATCATCAAAATCTAACAAGTATTCCTAACACTCAGCACCTTTCAACTGATGAAAAATGTTAATAAAAAAAATCCCATAACAAGGCATAAATTTCCATCTTGCCCATAAAATTTCTCAGCCGTGCTCATATTTAACTTCAATTCAAATAACGAACATATCAACACACCGCTTATTCACATGCCTAATGAAACAAAAGCTTAATTAACCTCAAATGTTGGCTCAGCCGTAGGGCTGCAATCTACATATATAGAAACCTTTCCTTTGTCATAATGAGATGGGTTTGGCTTTCCAAGTTCAGCCTGCATATAAAATAATAGATTGCATCTAATCAAGTTCTATCAAATTTAAGACACATAAAGAAACATTTCCATAAAAGCAAACTAAATTCCAACAAAAAATGCAATGTAAAAGACACAAGTAAACAAAACAAGAAAATAACAAATTTTACCTGTAATTAAAGTGAGACCAATTACTTGGTCCAAACATAGGTCATCCTTCAAGATTTCTACAAACCACTTCCATGAATCAGTCGACTCCACTTCCACAACAGCCCATGCCACAGGGAACATCTGGTTGTTGGCATCTCTACCAACAGCAGTCAGGATTTCACCACAACAATAGGACTTCAAAAATGATCCATCCAATCCTAGCACTAGTCTACAACCATCAATCCAACCCTTTTTCAAAGCATAAAACATATATACATTCTCTTAAAAACAGCAACTCCATTAGGTCCATCTCTGTGCACACTTATTCTGACAGTGTTTCTTTTATCAGATTTCAGAATTTCTCTCCCATAACTCCTAATATAAGAGTAATGCTGTTTAAGACCATTCTCAACTTCCCCTAAAGCTTTCTTTTTAGCTCTGTAACACTGTAATTTTGTCACAGTCATCTTGTAATTTTTATTTACTTTCCTCTTAAAGTCCTTTGTCTTCCAGCTAGGGTTATTTCTAATCTTATCACCATATAACCAAGCTCGACGCAGTCTTCTTCCTACTGTTCGTACTCGTATCACATCGATGGTAGCTATCGGAAGTCGTACTGTGCAAGATTCACAGGCTGATGTCTAAATCGCCATTAACCAGCTATATGAATGAAGACGATGAATGAAAGTGCAGATATGAGCAGTCGAAGACGATGAACGAAAGTGCAGGGAATGAAAAATAAATCGAAGTAACCATTTTAATATTTAAAATCAGACGACATGGAATTGATGATGTGTAACTTAACTGCCTTGTAGGATGATTTTTAACACTTAACGGACCAGTTTGGACGGATGTCCTAACGTGCTATGACAGACCAAAGTACAGGGCCTTGTTTGATACCTTTTAAAAAGGAGGTCCTCAAGTGCTAAAATGAGCAAACTTGAGGTCCCATTTTGGTCATTTTGCCTATCTTATATAAAAACAAAAAACACCCTAAGACAACATGAGAGGGGAGGGTGCAGCCTTAGGAAGGTGGGAGGAAACGGGCCGAGTCACTCGGCTCGTGTACTGGACGTTCGTCAAACGACTCCGTTAAATACACTTCGTTTTATCACCAATGTATTTATACTAATTAATTAATCTAATTAATTAATTATATCAAGTACAAATATATTTCTCTAAGAAATATTATTTATGAATTAAGTTAATTACCCAGTAACTTAATTTCAATTCATAAGACCGCTATTTGATTTATCCAATAAATCATAATTAGATATCCAATATCTAATACTCCCTCCAATTCAAAATAAGTCTTTTTGACTATTTACACTATTTTTATTTTATATGTCGTTTTGCACTTTTCAATGATAATTAATTATATTTTTTTCTCAAATGATGTGCAAACTTACTAAAAATGGCTTAGTTATTGGTAATTTTAAATGTATAGTGTGAATTCCAAAGCAATTTATTAAGTGTAAAGTAGAAATTCAATGTTTCTTAATACGTGTGCATTAGTCTAAAAAGACTTATATTTTGAATTGGAGGTAGTATTAATAGAGAGATGATAAATTCTTATTTATCCATCAACGATCCTGATGCGCGACTCTGTAGGTCTGTCTCAGTCGGCATCATGAGGAACCAATGAGTGCGGGCAGCACTTAGCCAGCCTAGCGGGCCGCACTGTAAACCCCGACTGAGAACGAATGAAGGGATCATTCTAAAACCACTATGTCGTGAAAACCATATACGTATAGACCCTTCATCAGATGTCTTGGTCAAGTCTTCGGGTCACGGTAAAGTCAAACCCTACTGTTGACTAGATATTATACATGTGTTAATGCAAATCAAGACCGAGTGATTACTAGTGTATCCAATACGACTAGATCAGAATGCTTTGGTCAAATACTTATGATCTTATTTGCCATTAACCGTATACGACATTCGCCTGCTCACTAACAGAAGATAGAATTCTTTCTTGGCGTACAATAAAGACTGCTACCTGCTCGTATAGTCCGCACTTCGAGGTTGACCCAACGATAAAGCAAATGGGTCTAACTACTCTAATGACGAACTAAATGTCACAGGCACATCTCTTACTGAACCCTCAAGTCAAAGGTCCACGTATACTATCACAACCTTTCAATTCGTCATCGACTCTCCAAGAGTGAATATCGTGTGACTGAATCAAGTATGAGTCGTGTTCGAGTATACTGGTCCCACCAATATACCTATAATTATGCTATGAAGACATGCACATGTCCTAGCATCAGTTATACAAGTCTTACTCAAAACTTAATGTCCAATTAAGTTTATTGACTTGCGAACGATTTATGTACATAAGCTTTAAACACTTCCCGTGCATTTTCTCTTATCCGATAACGAGAGTGGAATGTTCGCTCTTATTTACAAGGACTTCACTTCAATGTTTTACCAAATCAAGAATGCGTTTGAAATACAATAAACAACGAATGAATCATATTGCCTTTTTTATTTGATAATTCCATAATTACAAGTACAGTGCCCCTTTTCTCTCATCCTCCGAGTGGCATTCGGGGGCATATTCCTAACAGTGACCACCGGCTAGTTTAGGTTCACAAGCCTATAAATACCACTTCATATGGTATTCACCACACAACAACTTCAAGCAAAGTTTATAAACGTCAGATATCATTATATTAATTATTGTTGTTGTAATCGAGCTTAATTCATAAGAGTTCGAGTGTTTAATTCACTCAACCATACACGAGAGAAAAGAAAGGATTGTAGATTTGATTCAGTGTTATTAGGATCGTGGATCCAGCATTGCTAGAATCATAATCTAAATCCAAGTGAGGTTTTTCTAGTACCGATAGAAAGTTAGAAAGGTTGATTCCTTATCCGATAGAAAAATAAAACGGTTTATCTATGACCGACATAAAGACAAGATTGTAACGGTTTATCTTGGACCGATTGAAGACAAGATTGTAACGGCCTACCTCGGACTGATAGAAGACAAGGCAGAAAAGGTTGTATCTTGAACATATGGAAAAAGATAAGGAGAGAGGGCGTAGGCATATTTGGCCGAACCTCTATAAATCTTGCGTCGTTTATATTACGCATTTAAATACGCTTCCGCAAAGCAAAAGAGTTTAAAAACTCTACACTGCACTATTAACCTCCCTTCAAGTGGCGGTATCAAACCCAACACTTTAGATGTGAACTCTCCAGCATTATCGAGTCTTATTGACCGAATAGGGTGGTCAGGGTGGTGAGCCCTTAGACGGATAATCTGTGCTAGAAGCTTTGCAAAAGCAGCATTTCGAGTGGACAATAGGGCGACACGTGACCAACGTGTCGAATCATCAATCAGAACCATAAAATATCTGAATGGCCAGTATTCTGGTTGAATAGGTCCACAAATATCACCTTGAGCCCTACGTAAGAATGGAATATTCTTAGTTTCATCTTTAGTGTAGGAAGGTCTCGCTCCTACTTTGGCTAAAGAGCAGGCTTTGCAGAAATGACGATGTGCATTTCACATAGTCAGGTTTGTAGATTGGGATGATGTCCCTGGTACTTTAGATGACATGGTGTGGGGAACGCCAACAAAGTTTGCTATGTTGGGTTGTTGTCCCTTTCAACTTTGCACGTAAAAGAAAGGATGTTTGTGCGTATTCTTAAGGATGCGAATCATCATGTCACGATCGGGATGTCCTAATATATCATGCAAAAGCCTGTACGAGTCAGCATCCCAAAGATCATTCTGGGTGATTGCATAGGATTCAACAACCCTGATCGTAGTGAGGTAAAGTCCACTCGATTGACTCATAAGTTTTTCTAAGACGTGTTTTCTTCCGCGTTCATTAGAGGTGATATAGAGAAATTCTATTCCATTCTCATAATGTGTTTCAATATGAACCCGTTGCTACGTATATCCTTGAAGCTTAGTAAGGTTCGATTCGCTCTTGGTGCATATAGAGCATCGGTGATGGTAAAAGCTGTGTCGCTAGGCATCAAGAACCAAGTAGTGTTGCGTCCTTGAATGAGCTGAGATGATCCAATCATCATGGTCACCGATGTGCGATAGGCTATTAGTTCGATGAATCATAACCTATTTATAAGGATAGTATGGGTAGTCCCACTATCTACCAAGCATTCAAGTTCCCAACGATTCATTCCTACCAAAAGTGGAGAAACCAATGAACTTAAAAACTCAAGCATAAGGAGCAATACTCAAGACGTAGAATAAATCCAATCACATGTATAACGTAAGCAACAATAATATCTTGTTCCAAAAAAAATCATCAAGCTTTTATCGAATAAATCATCCAAGGCAAAAGCAGTCAAATACAAAAATGTCAATCGAAACATAAACATAAATTAGTCATAGGGTGGGGCATCTAATGATTCCAGCTCGTATGTATTATTATGACAATTGGTGACTATGAAATTGATATTGGGAGGAACGTCGTAATCATTGTCCTCCATATATTGAGACTCTGTTTGGTCTCTATATATTTATTGTATGCAGCTGCGACGTGCTTGCTTGCATGGAAATTCTGAATCAATGGCCACTCATTCAACAACGAAAGCATAGGGCATCGCGTACTCGTTCTGTGGGAGCAAGAGGCTTAGGAGGTACTTGCTGCTTGGTCCCATGACCTAGCGAACCGGGAGCATTTTATTTTCTTTCTCTCTTGGATGAGCCTCCACGACCTCGACCACGTATATGACCGCCACATCCCAGGCGGTTTCATTCCATGTGGTTTAGGATTAGCGCGTCCAGCACCCTGCTCGTCGGGTTGCCTTCCATATTTTGTTTTACCAAAATTAACCTCGAGAATTTGCTTTGTCCCGACTGGACTGGCATTATTGTTCACCAACACCTCATTATGCCTTTCAGCTGTAATATCCGGATTTATTATTGTGTATTCCATCTGTTGTTGAACCCTGTATTATTCAGAGTTGTGATCTCGATAATTGGAATATGATATTTCTCATATTTGTATCTTTGTACATGAGTATAGCGACATGTAAAATTTTCTCATACAAACACATGATAACGTACGCTAAGAATGTAGCATAACGTACGTTATCGGCTAAAACTAGCGCACGCTATGAATGAGGAATTGCGTGCGTTAGGCAATCAATTATTGAGCTAGGCGGCTAAGCACATGCGCCAACCAGGCATGGGTCCGGATAAGATTCCCGCGGGTGAACCTGGACAGCTTTGGAGTCAACGCTAATTAGCGTGCGCTAAGGGCAGTATGTGCGCTAATCAACTATTGTGCAGAAAACATTATATAAGGGACAGCACCCTCATTTCAGTTAGTTTACGTTTCCTTCACTTGTTCTTCGTTCCTTGGAAGTCCAGAGAGCCTTCCCTACTCCTTAAACACATATAGACTACCCTGCGTGATCATTGAAGATTGGATGTCACTTGTGATTAATCATTGAAGTGGAGAAACATCTTGATTTGGCAAACAAGCAACTGGAGTTGGATTCTACTTATTGTCTCAGTGTATTCTTCATCTTAAGGTATGTTAATACTACTTCCTACCTTGGATTCGTGTTATCAAGGATATGATGATTATGATATCAAGCTATTGAGTCCATTGGTAAATTATCCAAACAACATCATGTTTAGAAGTTGGAATGTTTATGCTTAAGATATCATCGTTGGAAACATCATGATTAGCATCTTACCACGTCGAATGATGAGAGAAATATTCTGAGATTGATTATCCGTATTGATAACGTTACCACGTTGGTCGTAGACGTAAAGTTGATATCACTTTTGTTAATCGAACTTAAGAATGAATTATCAGAGATTATATCCTTTCTTATAAGTTGGATTTGTTAATTCATGTTTAAGATGAAGTCTGGATATAATGATGATATTAGAATCAAACGCATCAATCTTGGATCACCGAACTTCACATGAGAATTTCGTATGTTCAGTTTTCTACTGTCATCAGCATGTTTAGCGTACGCTAAGTTTAATAACTTACGTACGCTATCGGGTAGAATTAACGTACGTTATGTTTGGTACGTAACGTACATTATACCATCAGGCGAGTCGAGTCGGCTGATCAGAGGAGTACTGTCAATACATGGTTAACGTACGCTAAGTTTTATAACTTACGTACGCTAACGGGTAAGGTTAACGCACGCTATGTATGGTACGTAACGTACGTTAAGCAAGTCAGGTAGGTTGACTTTTGACTCGACTGATCAGGTAGGTTGACTTTTGACTCGACTGATAAGGTAGGTTGACTTTTGACTCGGCTGATCAGGTAGGTTGACAATACATAGTTAGCGTACGCTAAGACCTTGTTGTTTACGTACGCTAACAGAGTAGGCTTAACGTACGCTACCAAATGGTACGTAACGTACGTTAAGCAAGTCAGACAGGTTACATTTTCTTGAACTTCCGACCGTAATTTGGATTGTTAGATGCTCGTACGACTTGAGATGAATTCTACATTATTTCTTTTGTTAATAGCAACGTGATTGATCGAAGGGGATGACCTTCGAGTGTTTTGATATTCGTGGAAGCTTTATTCTTGTCATCGAACCGAGGCAAGTACTTTAATTAGAATTGTTTATATTATGTCAGTAATGTTGTGATTGTATCATGTACATGTGTTATGATTAAATGTCCACCATGTGTTGATCCGACGGGAATCATCATGGGAATCTATAGCTGTGTGTGCTGGATCGTTGGACAGGTAGTTCTGTAACACCCCAAACTAGGCGGATATTACAGTGCCGTGGACCCCCGACTGGGACCCACCAGACGAGTGAAAATGAATGAAATACACAGGGTAAATGTAGTACCGAACCACATTACATCATTAATTACTCCGATGAGGAGTTTCATACAACACACCCAAGATAATATAGAATACCTGTATATTTTATATGAAGATAAAACATACGACACTGAATAAAATGAGTATTCAAACAGAAGTCTGCAGCGGAAATAAAATAAAGAAAACACGAGTGAATGAAAAGGACTAGGGGGGCCTACGAGTATCACTGGGACTCCTCGCCGTCAATGTTCTCTTCCCGTGCCTTAGCCTTGCCATGACCTGAAAAACAAAATCCCCCAACGAGGTTAGTTACACAGAACAACAATCCTCAAGAGTTGAATAAACACAATCATATATGCTGTATGAACCACAAGTTCGATCATAAATCTCAAACCGTCGAACACATGCGATCAAAAGTGAATCGGTCAGATTATAACCCAATCTTGTTGAAAACATACGCAATCAAACATGTTGTATGAATCAACTAACGGTACGACTCAAAGGGTGGCGCCATACTACGCCCGGGATGGAAATGTGTCCGTGCACAAGCCACCAACGAGTATCGATCGAATACACATGTGGTCTTGTACCTAATTAGTCTCACGAAGTAATCTTCTCGTGTGCACAGTCCAATGTGAGGCCAACAACCAACACACGACTTAATATGTGCCCGACATGAAAATCCTACACATACCAACCGGCACGCCAGTATGACCCGGAATGCCACGAGATAACAAAAGTGACATTGAAATCAATAATGACTCACCGAGATGAAATGATAGTGAAATGAATGATAGCTCAATGAAATGACTGGAACCGTCGTTCCTCGTGACTGAAGTGATTAATTGACAATTACAAGTCTCAATACGGTTAATACATTATGAATGAACTATAATTATGAATGAACAACAACGAAAGGAATGAATATCCTTTTAACCGAGTAAGAATTAACTTACACAACACCGATGAAGAATGTCCTTCCACGAACAACGTCCTAAATGAGATGTCGGTCGCTCGAACAACCTTGAATAACACAATTACCAACAATCCGGTTCAACACACGAATCAAACGCGAGTATAACTAACTCAAAATGTCGATACGACTAAACCAAGTTCATTGGGGCATTATATCGAACACGTTGTGGCCAATCTTCGATTGTTTACAACCAAACCTCAATAATACCAATATTAAATCCCCAAGAAGTGTTTCAAACCAACAAAACATCTTCAATACGATCAATAATCCAATATGAATATCCAAATTCGTGATTTCGACAACAATCAATCGAAAACCCCCAAATCCAACTCAATATCCAAAGTGTTCTAGAATAATCCTTCAATAATCCAATGAATATCCTTAACAATTCATAATTACAAGTATATCACTTCATACAACACGATTATAACGTCCAAAACATCATATCTCAACACAAAATCGAAATCCAAGAGGTTTGATGAATATTACCTTTGAAGATCCAAACACTTTGATCCGATGAAATCGCGTTAGATCGACTATCCAAGCTTGACAACCGAATGAAGATGATGAAAACCGAATACTCAAGTGTTTGATGGTGAAAAATCTCTCTCACAAACCCTCTCTCTCGGAATTAGGATGAAGAAATGGGAAAATGAGGAAAAAGTCACGGCCAAGTCCTTATAAACTGCCGGAAGTTACGGCCGTAACTCGGCCTACTTACGGCCGTAACATCCCAGGTCAACGGCCTTACGGCCGTAACCAGCCATCTCGTACGGCCGTAACTCGGCTTCGTCCAGAAACTACCGACAGCCATACGGCCGTACCCGCACCTGACTTACGGGCATAACTCGTCCTCGTCCGAAATACCTGCCGACATCCATACGTCCGTACCCGCACACCTTACGGGCGTAACTCGACTAATACGGCCGTAACTCGGCCAAACTTACGGGCGTAAGCCCCCTTCGTCGAAACTGACCAAGCACCCTGCCTGTAACGTACGGCCGTATCCGGACAAGCCTTACGGCCGTACTTGCCTCATCTTACGGCCGTATGCCGCAACCCTTACGGCCGTAAGTCCTTCTCGTCCGACACATCCTGAAAAAATACAAACACCCCTTACGGCCGTATCCTGCCCATCTTACGGCCGTATCTCGCCTTCGGCCAAAAACGCCTGGGCACCCTGCTCGACATGTACGGCCGTAACCGGCCAAGCCTTACGGCCGTACCTGCTCAACTTACGGCCGTATGCCGCAACCCTTACGGCCGTAAGTCCCGTTCGTCCAAAATGGCCTGAAATCAACGAATGCCTATTACGGCCGTATCCGACAATCCTTACGGCTGTAACTCGTTGTTGGACAAGGTGAAAATCCGACAACTCCGATATCTCGATACGATTGATGAATGACCCGACGTACCATACGTATGTGGAAGTAAATAAGTCCAACACATGCCAAAAATGATACTTCCAGCACAAGACTACCAATCACGATGAAAATGATAATACTCCTGTCTCGGTCTACAAACGGAGATGAAATGACGATCGGTAACTGAATACACGGTTACAACATTCCAACAATGAACGCAAATGAATGAATCATGAATGATGAGTGATTAATAATGAGTGAAAATTACTGAGTGACAATTACTGGCTGATTAATACTGAATGATAATGAATGAATTACAATCAGGTATTACATACTCCCCCCATAAAAAGAGTTTCATCCCCGAAACTAAGGGTCAAACAACTCGGGATAATTCTCCTGCATACTCTCCTCGGTTTCCCAAGTAGCCTCTTCGACTCCGTGTCTAGACCACTAAATCTTGACCAAAGGAATCGTCTTGTTCCTCAACTGTTTGATTCGCCGCTCTAAAACTCGTATAGGACGCTCCTCATACGAATGATCATCCGAGATCTCGATTTCGTCGAACTAAAGTATGTGGCTCGTGTCGGAAACATACTTCCGCAATTGAGAGACGTGAAACACATTATTAATTCGGCTCAACGCCGGAGGTAAAGCCAATCGATAAGCTAACTCGCCTACTCGATCCAAAATCTCAAACGGTCCAATGAATCTCGGACTCAACTTTCCCCGTTTTCCGAAATGGAAAATACCTCGACTCGGGGATACCTTGACCAAAATATGGTCACCTGTCTCGAACTCTAATGGTCGACGACGATTATCTGCATAAGATTTCTGTCGACTCTGAGCGGTCAACAAACGACTCCTGATCAAAGCTACCTTCTCACGGGCGACTATAAGCATATCGGGCTCGGTGCTGATTGATTCTGATAAGTCATCCCAACACAAAGGAGATCCACAACGACGACCGTACAAGGCCTCGTAAGGTGCCATCTTAATCGAAGCATGCCAACTATTATTGTACGTGAACTCGATCAACGGTAGTTGGGCTTCCCAATCATCTTTCCAATCGAGAACACATGCCCTCAACATGTCCTCCAAAGTCTGAATAGTCCTCTCCGATTGTCCGTCGGACTGAGGATGAAAAGTTGTACTGAGATTAAGCTGAGTTCCCATAGGACGATGAACTGATTTCCAAAAATGAGACACGAATCGTCCGTCACGATCGGAAACGATACTTTTAGGAGTACCGTGCAATCTCACTATCTCTTTGATAAACAACTGGGCAAGTCTCTCGGGACCCCACGTATCCTTAATCTCAAGGAAATGAGCTGATTTAGTTAAGCGATCCACAATTACCCAAATTGTATTCATGCCACGACGACTCGTCGGCAAACTCATGATGAAGTCCATTGAAATATCCTCCCAGTTCCACTCTGGAATAGAGAGAGGTTTCAGCATACCCGTCGGTCGCTGATGTTCTATTTTGACTTGTTGACAGGTCAAACATCTCGAAACAAATTCCGCGACTTCTCGCTTCATATTACTCCACCAGTAATTTTGTTTCAAGTCTTTATACATCTTGCTAGACCCCTGATGAACGGAATAAGGGGTAGCATGAGCTGCTCTCAAAATCGAGTTTTTCAACTCGTCATTCGCCGGTACACATAACCGATTCTTAAAATGCAAAAGTCCATCCTCGTGGACCACAAACCCGGTGGCTTTCCCCTGAGTTACATCCTCTCGAATGCGTAACAGAAATGGGTCTGAACCCTGATTCACCCTGATTGTCTCCTCGAGTGGCGATGAAATCTCCAACGTACAAAGTTGCCCTTGTACTCGCTGTAACCAGACTTCGATCTCGGGTCTCAGAAATTCCTGTTGAAGTTCCCTCTGAACTGTTAATCGTGCAAGCATCTGCTCCTGAACGGACTTACGACTCAAGGCATCGGCGACAACGTTCGCCTTGCCCGGGTGGTATAGTATCTCAATATCATAATCTTTGATTAGTTCCAACCACCGCCTCTGTCGCATATTTAACTCCTTATGAGTAAATATATACTTTAAGCTCTTATGATCGGTGAATATCTGACAGGTAACGCCATAAAGATAATGACGCCAAATCTTCGATGCGAACACCACGGCTGCTAGCTCCAGGTCGTGGGTCGGATAATTTACCTCGTAAGGTCTCAATTTCCGTGAAGCATAAGCAATAACTTTCCCGTTCTGCATGAGTACACATCCGAGACCCTGTCCGGACGCATCACTAAATACCACAAATCCTTCCGTCCCTTGCGGTAAGGAAAGGACAGGTGCTGAAATTAACCGGCTCTTGAGTTCCTCAAAACTCTGTTGACACGCGTCGGACCACGTGTATTTCTTATCTTTCCTTAAAAGGTTCGTCATGGGTTGAGCGATTTTAGAAAATCCTTCCACAAATCGCCGATAATAACCAGCTAATCCGAGGAAACTTCGGATTTCCTTAACATTCTTTGGAGGTTGCCAATCTCGGATAGCCTCCGTATTCTGAGGGTCGACACGAACTCTGTCTGATGAAATTACATGTCCGAGAAACGTCACTTCGGACATCCAGAATTCACATTTGGAAAACTTCCCATAAAGTTGCTCTCGTCTCAACACGTCGAGCACCTGATGAAGGTGGGACTCGTGCTCCTCCCGGTCACGAGAATAAATCAAAATGTCATCAATGAAGACAACCACGAACCGATCCAAATAGTCGATGAAAACCCGATTCATTAACTCCATGAACACTGCAGGTGCATTAGCTAACCCAAACGGCATTACCACAAACTCATAATGACCATACCGTGTTCGGAACGCAGTCCTAGCAATATCCGACTCTCGGATTCGCAACTGATGATACCCAGATCTTAAATCGATCTTGGAAAATACTGAAACTCCCTGAAGTTGATCCAAAAGATCATCAATACGAGGTAGGGGATATTTATTCTTGATCGTCACCCTGTTCAGTTCTCGGTAATCAATACACAAACGAAAAGAACCATCCTTTTTCTTGACAAATAATACCGGTGCTCCCCACGGAGATGCACTCGGCCGGATATAACCCTTCTCGGTCAAATCCTTCAATTGATTCTTTAGTTCTAGCATTTCGGTCGGGGCCATCCGATACGGTGCCTTCGATATTGGAGATGTACCAGGCTCCAACTCAATCGTGAATTCCACATCTCTCTGTGGAGGCAAACCAGGTAAATCGTCTGGAAATACATCGGCATATTCTCTCACCACAGGAATATCTGTCAACATTACCGATGGTTTCTCGATCTTGGTCATATAGCACCAATAACAGACACACCCCTGATTGAGTAATTTCACTGCTTTCATCATATTAATAACTCTACCGGAACAGCTGGGATTACCTCCCTGAAATACATATTCGACCCCATCGTCTGAAATGATAGTGACCAAACGTTTACGGACGCTAATGACGGTATCGTGACGATCCATCCAATCAATATCCAGAATGACGTCATCTCTCGGCAAATCTACCACGATTAGGTCTGCTAACCAATCACAGCCATGAAGCTGAATCGGACAATCCTTAATCTCACCATTCCCGATAATTCTTCTACCATCAGGTAGACCGACGACATAAGGCTCACAACTAGTAGCACTACCCAGACGTAGTCTACTCAAACATGATTCGGAAATAAAAGAATGCGATGCACCAGTATAAAAAAGGGTACACACAGGTTGAGATAGAATAGCGAGTGTACCTGAGATCATCCGGGCCTCTGGATCGTCGGTCTTCTTCATCTCGTAAATTCGGACGCTCCCATCTGATAACTCTTGGCTCCGCCTTTGTTAGTCCCGGTCGTCTTAAACGACGCGGACTGAGTGGCCTGATTCGGAACCGCTGACTGTTTTGGGGCCTGAGATGTCGCCGGAGTGGGTTTGGAGTCCCTTCGGCAAAAACGGGCCCTATGCCCCGCAATTCCACAGTTATGGCATGTGACAGTCTGCCTCGGACACTTAGTACTGAAACGACCCTGTTCTTCACAGTTGAAACAGGTGATGGCCGAACTGGTCGCTCGGGACTGAGATTCCGCGGGTCTAGGCGCCATAGAAGGTCGCTCAGAAAAAGTAGAACTCGCACGAGTTTTCTTGAAAGTGGCCTGACTGCCGTCAGGCTGATTACGATTTTTAGACTTCTTGTAGTAGATGAAGTTTGATTCTTAGCAATTTCCTTAGCGGTAAGCTCATACGTAAGAGCTTTCTCGATGAATTCGGCCAGAGTGGTGCAATGATGATTAAGCAACTGTAGTCGCATACGAGGTTTCAACCTCTTGCTGAAATATTTGATTTTGTCCGCCTCAGAGTGAATAACGAACAAGGCGAACGGAAGTAGTTCCTGAAATTTCTCGGCGATGGCGAGAACATCATCGTCTGCTGAGGGGTCGGGAGTGAGTAATTCTGACAACTTGGCCTCCCTGAGTGGGGCCGGATAATACCTCTCCATCATGAGAGTCTTGAATTGATCCCAAGTACAAAATCCGTCGGTGGGCTTCAGCGACAACCACCATGAATGTGCGCCCTTACCCAGGTAGTAAGCCGCAACTGAAACTTTGTGTCCCTCAGGACAGTCCACATAGCAAACAGTTTCTCGAAATGCTCAAGCCAATGAATGATATCCGCCGGTTCAGATGAACCCTCAAAAGTAGGTGGCCTTTGGCGAGAGATGTCGCCAATGATACTCACACCCCTCTCTTGCCTCTGAGGTGGCGGCGGAGGAGCCTGTTGATTCTGAGTAGCTGAATTATGCATCGTCTCCATCAGTTGTGCCATCTGAGTCATTTGGGCCATCATGCCCTGCATAAAAGCGAGTGGATCAACCCGAACACCTTCTGACTGAGCTGTGTCCCGAGTACGACTCCCTGATAATGAATGATTACGCCCGGGTGAATGAGTGGCAGCATCACTGCTCGATGAATTAGCATTATTCCTAGCATTCGCATGTGTATTCACACGAGCTCTCGGGTTTCGGCCCGCACTGCGGCCTCTTCCCCCGCGTCCTTTGCCAGCTCTTTCCATACTGAAGTGGGAAAGTCACGAAATGATTATATATCTCGCATGAATATTACATTATGATTACGTTATGAAATGATGAAAATGAGCATACGCGCTCAAACACAATGATTACATGAATGATCAACTGAGGTGACATGATTATCTGATGAAATTCTTGAAATGATTATTTTGAACAAGTTACACGATTAATGATACGATCCTCAAGATCAACAACTGAACAGTGAAATGTACTGAGTGGTTAATGAGTTAACATGATCGACATGATTACAAATGAAAATGATAATTGAGGAAATCGTACTCCTCTTTGGTCTGAAGGGCTCGGCTCTTGCACGGGTCACACGTGACGCGATAGTCCAATGATACTAGTCTGGTGAATGATGATTTCAAATGAGACATGACTCGGAAGGTAGTATTCAAAACCACGCTCCGATACCAACTCTGTAACACCCCAAACTAGGCGGATATTACAGTGCCGTAGACCCCCAACTGGGACTCACCAGGCGAGTGAAAATGAATGAAATACACAGGGTAAATGTAGTACCGAACCACATTACATCATTAATTACTCCGATGAAGAGTTTCATACAACACAACCAAGATAATATAGAATACGTGTATATTTTATATGAAGATAAAACATACGACACTGAATAAAATGAGTATTCAAACGGAAGTCTGCAGCGGAAATAAAATAAAGAAAACGCGAGTGAATGAAAAGGACTGGGGCCCCCTACTAGTATCACTGAGACTCCTCGCCGTCAACGTTCTCTTCCCATGCCTTAGCCTTGCCATGACCTGAAAAACAAAATCCCCCAACGGTCGATTTACCTGAACAACAATCCTCAAGAGTTGAATAAACACAATCATATATGCTGTATGAACCACAAGTTCGATCAAAAATCTCAAACCGTCGAACACATGCGATCAAAAGTGAATCGGTCATATTATAACCCAATCCTATTGAAAACATACGCAATCAAACATGCTGTATGAATCAACTAACGGTACGGCTCAAAGGGTGGCGCCACACTACGCCCGGGATGGAAATGTGTCCGTGCACAAGCCACCAACGAGTATCGATCGAATACACATGTGGTCTTGTACCTAATTAGTCTCACGAAGTAATCGTCTCGTGTGCACAGTCCAATGTGAGGCCAACAACCAACACACGACTTAATATGTGCCCGACATGAAAATCCTACACATACCAACCGGCACGCCAGTATGACCCGGAATGCCACGAGATAACAAAAGTGACATTGAAATCAATAATGACTCACCGACATGAAATGATAGTGAAATGAATGATAGCTCAGTGAAATGATTGGAACCGTCGTTCCTCGTGACTGAAGTGATTAATTGACAATTACAAGTCTCAATACGGTTAATACATTATGAATGAACTATAATTATGAATGAACAACAACAAAAGGAATGAATATCCTTTTAACCGAGTAAGAATTAACTTACACAACGCCGATGAAGAATGTCCTTCCACGAACAACGTCCTAAATGAGATGTCGGTCACTCGAACAACCTTGAATAACACAATTACCAACAATCCGGTTCAACACACGAATCAAACACGAGTATAACTAACTCAAAACGTCGATACGACTAAACCAAGTTCATTGGGGCATTATATCGAACACGTTGTGGCCAATCTTCGATTGTTTACAACCAAACCTCAATAATACCAATATTAAATCCCCAAGAATTGTTTCAAACCAACAAAACATCTTCAATACGATCAATAATCCAATATGAATATCCAAATTCGTGATTTCGACAACAATTAATCGAAAACCCCCAAATCCAACTCAATATTCAAAGTGTTCTTGAATAATCCTTCAATAATCCAATGAATATCCTTAAGAATTCATAATTACAAGTATATCACTTCATACAACACGATTATAACGTCTAAAACATCATATCTCAACAGAAAATCGAAATTCAAGAGGTTTGATGAATATTACCTTTGAAGATCCAAACACTTTGATCCGATGAAATCGAGTTAGATCGACTATCCAAGCTTCACAACCGAATGAAGATGATGAAAACTGAATACTCAAGTGATTGATGGTGAAAAATCTCTCACAAACCCTCTCTCTCGGAACTAGGATGAAGAAATGGGAAAATGAGGAAAAAGTCCCGGCCAAGTCCTTATAAACTGCCGGAAGTTACGGCCGTAACTCGGCCTACTTACGGCCGTAACATCCCAGGTCAACGGCCTTACGGCCGTAATGACCATCTCAGACGGTCAGAATTTCGGCCCAAAATCGCCGACCATACGTCCGTACCCGCACCTGACTTATGGGCGTAACTCGTCCTCGTCCGAAACACCTGTAGACATCCACACGGCCGTACCCGCACACCTTACGGGCGTAACTCGACCAATACGGCCGTAACTCGGCCAAACTTACGGGCGTAAGCCCCTTTCGTCGAAACTAACCAGGCACCCTGCTTGTAATGTACGGCCGTATCCGGCCAAGCCTTACGGCCGTACTTGCCTCATCTTACGGCCGTATGACGCAACCCTTACGGCCGTAAGTCCTTCTCGTCCGACACATCCTAAAAAAATACGAACACCCCTTACGGCCGTATCTCGCCTTCGGCCAAAAACGCCTGGGCACCCTGCTCGACACATACGGTCGTAACCGGCCAAGCCTTACGGCCGTACCTGCTCAACTTACGGCCGTATGCCGCAACCCTTACGGTCGTAAGTCCCGTTCGTCCAAAATGGCCTGAAATCAACGAATGCCTGTTACGGCCGTATCCGACAATCCTTACGGCCGTAACTCGTTGTTGGACAAGGTGAAAATCCGACAACTCCGATATCTCGATACGATTGATGAATGACCCGACATATCATACGTATGTGGAAGTAAATAAGTCCAACACATGCCAAAAATGATACTTCCAGCACAAGACTACCAATCACGATGAAAATGATAATACTCCCGTCTCGGTCTACAAACGGAGATGAAATGACGATCGGTAACTGAATACACGGTTACAACATGCCAACAATGAACGCAAATGAATGAATCATGAATGATGAGTGATTAATAATGAGTGAAAATTACTGAGTGACAATTACTGTCTGATTAATACTGAATGATAATGAATGAATTACAACCGGGTATTACAAGTTCCACCATGCGTTGGTCCGACGGGATCATCATGGGAATCTATAGTTGTGTGCGCTGGATCGTTGGAATACCATCAGTATGTTGAGACTATTATGATGTGATATCTGTTGTTATTTCTCATTGGAGAAACTTGTTATGATTATTGTACTTGTACTAGCATCGTTGTGCTAACCCCTGCGGGGGTGAACATTTGTTTATGTTCAAGATCCAGGAGAGCAGGGAAACAACCACTGGAGCTGCATGACGACGAGGGTGCAGAGTGATGTTCCGGTTGGGTTTATTTGTATGTTGTTTGTGTGGTTTTTAATAAGTACTCGAGTGCGTCATTCTTTGTGATGATTTGATTTGATGATGTATTAATATTCTTCATTCAGACATTTGTAATTTCGGTATTGGCCCAGAACTGTTGTATGTTATTTCAATTATTTTCGTGTGTTGGTAACAGTTATTTTCTTTTCTTTTACTCAGCCTTGTAAATTCTTATGTAAAGGATTTACGGCGCTGTAATATTCTTGAATATATCGGGGGTGTTACAGAATATGGTATCAGGGACAGGTTTATGGATATCTTGGCCGTCGGGTTAAAATAGGGGTCTTATATATGTCTTTTGAAGTAACCGGTCGTGAAGAACATCACTGTACTGCCTACGTCTTCATGCGAACAGTGGTTGTAAATTCCTAAACTCTATCTCGTTCTTTATATGTTGTACTTCTTTATACTTAAACATTGGAACTATGTTGTTTCTTGTATATTGAGTATTTGTGCCTACAGTATGTTGAGAGGTGGACGTGGACGTGGACGCGATCGCAGACGCGGACGAAGGAATGCGGATAGAGAACATTCGCCTTCAAATCAGGCTAGCCACAGCTCAGGCGAGCCACAAGGATCCGCTAACCATGAACCAGAACCTGCTGTGCCTGAAATCCTTCGTTAAGTGGTGAACCAGATGACGCAGTTCGCACAGATCGTAGACTGAATGCAGGTAGCGGTAGGATTACAACAGGGAGATGGACAACAAGGGATCCCAGACATGGGGAATCGAGGTAACCGATGGCTCCAAGAGGTGGCGAAAATGCATCCGCCAAAATTCGACGGTTTTTCTGAGACACCAACGTGGGATCACTGGTTAAAGGAATTGGAGAAGATTTTTGCCGGGATTAATTGCCCAAACGATCGGAGAGCCTCTATTGCTCAGTACTTTCTGATAGGGGAAGCGTCCGAGTGGTGGGAAGCCATCCGGCCTATAGATCATGATGCTGACTGGACAGAATTCTGATTGATGATGGAAGCTCAGTACTGCCCTCGTTCGGTGAGGGAAGCCAAAGTTCGGGAGTTTTTCTCCGTACAGCCATCAGACGAGCCAGTATCCCAGACGATTAAGACGTTTAACCAACAGATGGCGTTTGTTCGACACCTGGTCAGAGCAGACGCGGAAATGATGATCCATTTTGATATGAGGATGAAACCAGAAATCTAGAGGTACATGTCCGGTTTTGAATGTACCACTCTTCGTCAATATTAGGATAAAGCGTTGGCGTACGAGATCAAAGAAGCAGCGATGGAAAAGTTTGCAGAATCCAAGAAGTAGAAAGTCTCTGGTAGTTTCACGGAGCACAAGAGCAGTGGGCCCCGCAAAGCCCAATCATAATTTCATTCGTTCAAGAAACCTCCGCACTCATCTAAGAGCGGAAAGAATTTCGGAGCAGTATCAGCCACGACGGATACATCTAGGAAGTGCTTTAACTGTGGTCGCCCAGGCCACCTTTGGCGTGATTGTCTCCGTACTCCGGTTACATGTTTTGATTGCGGGCAGGAAGGGCACCGTGCGATATTTTGCAAGGATGCCACAAAGTTTAATGGAAACCATACATCTCAGCCAGCTCAGAAGGAAGCAAGTGTGCAGCAAACGCAGCAAAGTGTTCAAAAACCCCAGAGTTATGGTCGCGGACGAGGCAGAGGACAGTTCGACCGTAAAGGGACATCGAGTGCAGGATCTGTTCCCCCACGCCTATATGAGATGAGAAGGACGGACGATCAGGATGCTGCTGTCGCATCAGATACCGTTCAGATTCTTTCACAACCAGTTAGCATTTTATTCGATACAGGAGCTACGCATTCATTTATATCTTTGTCTTGTGTAAATCGTTTGAACATTTCTGGTTTTCATGATTGTGAGCCTTATGTTGTGGGCTTACCGAGTGGAGAGAGGATTGTGGGAAACTTAGAAACTAGAGATTTCCCTATATCGTTTGGAGGCAGAGAGTGGCCCTCAAATCTGATTATGATAGAAATGCAAGGAGACGACCTGATACTCGGAGATGATTGGCTTAACCGATATGGAGCTATTGTGAACTCTCAGTGATAGCTGATGATGGTTCCGAAATACTGTTTGAAGGATGGAAACCAGGAAGCTCAGGAAAGATGATCAAGGCGATGAAAGCAGTCAAATTGTTGAAACAGGGCTGTACCGGGTACTGGTGCTACGCAATGAAGAAAGAAGACGGAAAAGTAGAACTCTCATCCATTCCTGTTGTGAACGAATTTCCAGATGTATTTCCTGATGAATTACCTGGACTACCTCCACGACGAGATGTTGAATTTACCATTGAACTAGAACCAGGAGCTACACTAATTTCTAAGGCGCCGTATCGTATGGCACCTACGGAGATGTATGAATTAAAGAAACAACTGGAAGAGCTACTGGACAAAGGCTATGTTCAGCCAAGCGTTTCGCCCTGGGGTGCGCCAGTTCTTTTCGTCCGGAAGAAGTATGGATCGCTTAGATTGTGTATCGACTACCGAGAGCTGAACAAGATGACGATTAAGAACAAGTATCCGTTACCACGGATCGACGACTTATTTGACCAGTTGCAAGGAGCAACAGTATTTTCAAAAATCGATCTGAGATCGGGATACCATCAGTTGAGGATTAGAGAATCGGATGTTCCGAAATCGGCGTTCAGAACTCGCTACGGACATTACGAGTTTGTAGTGATGCCGTTTGGTCTTACTAACGCACCTGCTGTATTCATGCAATTGATGAACCGAGTGTTCATAGAATATCTGGATAAATTCGTGGTCGTATTTATTAATGACATTCTGGTTTATTCCCAGATCCCGGAAGAGCATGCACATCACTTGCGGATCGTTTTAGACCTTCTGAGAAACGAGCAATTATACGCAAAACTTTCTAAGTGTGATTTCTGGCTAAAGGAAGTAATGTTCCTCGGTCATGTGGTATCAGCAGAAGGAGTCCGAGTGGATCCCCAGAAAATCAAAGCAGTTATGGATTGGAAGCCTCCTAAGAACGTGAAAGAAGTCAGAAGTTTTCTAGGACTTGCTGGGTACTATCGTCGGTTCGTGGAAGGGTTTTCCAAAATTACCCGTCCACTTACTCGACTACTCCAGAAAACTCAAAAGTTTGAGTGGAACGATATGTGTCAGGTTAGCTTCGATAAATTGAAGAAGAGATTGACGACGGCACCGATTTTAGCACTTCTACAGGGGACTGGAGGATTCATAGGTTACAGTGACGCTTCGAACCAAGGTCTCGGCTGTGTATTGATGCAGAATGAGAAGGTGATTGCCTATGCATCACGACAACTGAAACCTTACGAAGTAAATTATCCAACGCATGATTTGGAACTGGCAGCAGTAATTTTTGCTTTAAAAATCTGGAGACATTACCTGTACGGGACTCACTGTCAAATCTTTACGGATCACAAGAGTCTCAAATACATTTTCAGTCAGAAAGAGTTGAACATGCGGAAAAGGAGATGGCTGGAACTGATTAAGGACTATGACTTGGAGATTCTGTATCACCCAGGCAAAGCAAATGTAGTGGCCAATGCACTTAGCCGCAAACCTGTTTCTATTCAGATGCTGGAGACTCTGACCTCCCAGCCCAGCATTCAACGAGAATTGATTCGCGAAGGAATTGAGGTATGGTTGCAAAGAGTCCAAGGACAACTGTGTGTGATGGAATTAACCTCATCGTTAACCGAAGAAATTAAATCTAAGCAAGTAGATGATCCTCTGATAATTCGGTTACGTGATGAAGTGATCAGGGGAAAGGCCCCAGGATTTGTAATTCATGATGATGGAGTATTGAGGTTCCAGAATCGACTTTGTGTTCCTGATGTCGATGTTCTGAAGCAGACAATTATGAAGAAAGCTCACAGTACGCCCTATTCTGTCCACCCGGGCACCAGCAAAATGTATAAGGACCTGAAGCAGAATTTCTGGGGGGGTAACATGAAGAGAGACGTAGCCGATTATGTCTCGAAATGTTTAGTTTGTCAATAGGTTAAGATCGAGCATCAACAACCTGCAGGGATGCTGAAGCCGCTCCCGATTCCTGAATGGAAGTGGGAAGACATATCGATGGACTTCATCACTAACATGCCGAAGACTAGGACAGGAATGGACATGATTTGGGTTATAGTTGACCGTTTAACCAAATCAGCTCATTTTCTCGGTATAAAGGACACTTGGGGACCAGAGAAATTGGCACGAGTATTTATTTCAGAGATAGTCCGATTGCATGGTACGCAAAAGACCACTGTTTTTGATCGAGATGGTCGTTTTGTGTCTCATTTCTGGAAAGCGGTCCATAAGGCCTTGGGAACCGGATTGAACATCAGCACATCTTATCATCCGTAAACAGACGGACAGTCCGAGAGGACTATTCAGACAGTGGAAGACATGCTGAGAGCTTGTGTTTTGGATTGGTCAACTGATTGGGAAGTTCATATGCCGTTGATTGAGTTCACATACAATAATAGTTGGCATGCTTCCATTTAGATGGCACCATTTGAGGCATTATACGGGAGGAGATGCAGATCGCCCCTATGTTGGGACGATTCATCAGACTTAATTGGGACGGAACTGGAATTGATCGTACAGACACGAGAGAAGATAGCCTTGATTCGTGAAAGACTGTTGACCACCCAGAGTCGACAGAAATCTTATGCAGACGTACGTCGTCGCCCATTGGAATTTAGTACTGGAGATCACGTACTTTTAAAGGTTTCTCCTACTCGGGGAATCTTTCGTTTCGGAAGAAAGGGGAAATTGAGTCCGAGATATACCGGACCATTCGAGATTCTTGAAAGAGTCGGAGAGTTGGCTTACAGATTGGCATTACTGCCGTCATTGAGCCATGTTCATAACGTCTTCCACGTATCCAGTTACGGAGGTATATAACAGATCCTAGTCATGTCATTGATTTCAGCGAGATCGAGGTCGCTCAGGATGGCACGTTTGAAAAGAGACCAATCAGGATACTCGAGAGCCGAGTTAAGCAATTGAGAAATAAACCAATCGCATTGGTCAAGGTTCAGTGGTCGCGCCACGGAGTGGAAGAAGCCACTTGGGAGACGGAAGAAAGTATGAAGTCCAGATATCCAGAATTATTTTCGTCTTGAGTTTCGGGACGAAACTCCTTTTTTGTAGGAGAGTATGTAATATCCGGATTTATTATTGTGTATTTCATCTGTTGTTGAACCCTGTATTATTCAGAATTGTGATCTCGATAATTGGAATATGATATTTCTCATATTTGTATCTTTGTACATGAGTATAGCGACATGTAAAATTTTCTCATACAAACACATGATAACGTACGCTAAGAATGTAGCATAACGTACGTTATCGGCTAAAACTAGCGCACGCTACGAATGAGGAATTGCGTGCGTTAGGCAATCAATTATTGAGCTAGGCGGCTAAGCACATGCGCCAACCAGGCATGGGTCCGGATAAGATTCCCGCGGGTGAACCTGGACAGTTTTGGAGTCAACGCTAATCAGCGTGCGCTAAGGGCAGTATGATAGCGTGCACTAATCAGCTATTGTGCAGAAAACATTATATAAGGGACAGCACCCTCATTTCATTTAGTTTACGTTTCCTTCACTTGTTCTTCGTTCCTTGGAAGTCCAGAGAGCCTTCCCTACTCCTTAAACACATATAGACTACCCCTGCGTGATCATTGAAGATTGGATGTCACTTGTGATTGATCATTGAAGTGGAGAAACATCTTGATTTGGCAAACAAGCAACCGGAGTTGGATTCTACTTATTGTCTCAGTGTATTCTTCATCTTAAGGTATGTTAATACTACTTCCTACCTTGGATTCGTGTTATCAAGGATATGATGATTAAATTATCCAAACAACATCATGTTTAGAAGTTGGAATGTTTATGCTTAAGATATCATCGTTGGAAACATTATGATTAGCATCTTACCACGTCGAATGATGAGAGAAATATTCTGAGATTGATTATCCGTATTGATAACGTTACCACGTTGGTCGTAGACGTAAAGTTGATATCACTTTTGTTAAACGAACGTAAGAATGAATCATCAGAGATTATATCTTTTCTTATAAGTTGGATTTGTTAATTCATGTTTAAGATGAAGTCTGGATATAATGATGATATTGGAATCAAACGCATCAATCTTGGATCACCGAACTTCACATGAGAATTTCGTATGTTCAGTTTTCTACTGTCATCAGCATGTTTAGCGTACGCTAAGTTTTATAACTTACGTACGCTATCGGGTAGAATTAACGTACGTTATGTTTGGTACGTAACGTACGTTATACCATCAGGCGAGTTTAGTCGGATAATCAGAGGAGTACTGTCGATACATGGTTAATGTACGCTAAGTTTTATAACTTACGTACGCTAACGGGCAAGGTTAACGCACGCTATGTATGATACGTAACGTACGTTAAGCAAGTCAGATAGGTTGACTTTTGACTCGACTGATCAGGTAGGTTGACTTTTGGCTCGACTGATCGGGTAGGTTGAATTTTGACTCGACTGGTCAGGTAGGTTGACTTTTAACTCGACTGATCAGGTAGCTTGACTTTTGACTCGACTGATCAGGTAGGTTGACAATACATAGTTAGCGTACGCTAAGACCTTGTTGTTTACGTACGCTAACGGAGTAGGCTTAACGTACGCTACCAAATGGTATGTAACGTACGTTAAGCAAGTCAGACAGGTTACATTTTTTTGAACTTCCGACCGTAATTTGGATTGTTAGATGCTCGTACGACTTGAGATGAATTCTACATTATTTCTTTTGTTAAGGTTCGAGCTTAGCAACGTGATTGATCGAAGGGGACGACCTTCGAGTGTTTTGATATTCGTGGAAGCTTTATTCTTATCATCGAACCGAGGCAAGTACTTTAATTAGAATTGTTTATATTATGTCAGTAATGTTGTGATTGTATCATATACATGTGTTATGATTAAATGTCCACCATGTGTTGATCCGACGGGAATCATCATGGGAATATATAGTTGTGTGCGCTGGATCGTTAGACAGGTAGTTCCACCATGCGTTGGTCCGACGGGATCATCATGGGAATCTATAGCTGTGTGCGTTGGATCGTTGGAATACCATCAGTATGTTGAGACTGTTATGATGTGATATGTGTTGTTATTTCTCGTTGGAGAAACTTGTTATGATTATTGTACTTGTACTAGCATCTTTGTGCTAACCCCTGCGGGGGTGAACATTTGTTTATGTTCAGGATCCAGGAGAGCAGGGAAACAACCAATGGAGCTACATGACGACGAGGGTGCAGAGTGATGTTCCGGTCGGGTTTAATTGTATATTGTTTGTGTGGTTTTTAATAAGTACTCGAGTGCGTCGTTCTTTGTGATGATTTGATTTGGTGATGTATTAATATTCTTCATTCAGACATTTGTAATTTCGGTATTGGCCCAGAACTGTTGTATGTTATTTCAGTTATTTTCGTTTGTCGGTAACAGTTATTTTCTTTTCTTTTACTCAGCCTTGTAAATTCTTATGTAAAGGATTTACGGCGCTGTAATATTCTTGAATATATCGGGGGTGTTACATCAGCCACCTGAAGGAGGTTGATTAGCTTACTGAAGATGGTGATACATTTGTTTTCGTACTCCAATCGGTATTGGTTTGGTAGTATCAATGCTGAAGTAGGAAAAGTGGAAAGCGTTTTCTGGATCGTGTCGTCCTCTGTAATTTCCTTCCCACAGAAGTTGAGGCGTGCCTTGAGGCGGAGCATATCTTTGTTGAAATCATTGACTCGTTTATAATCAAACAAGCGGATTTCGTTCCATTGCATGGTCAACTCGGGAAGTAAGGTATTGTGTATTTTCCCGAAATGGACCTTAAGGGCATCCCACAGTTCTTTGTGGGATTTCAACTGAAGATACTCCCACCTTAGGCTAGGGTCGATGTGGCGCCTAAGGAACATTAGCGCACTCGCTTTCACCTTATCAGACGGTTCGTTGGCTGTAAGGTCAAGAAGCGTTGCACTATAGTCATTAGCGACAAACGTGGTCTCGATGTCGGATACCCATCGATGGTACTCAAGTCCTTCTAAGTCCAGGATGTCAAATTTCGGGCGAGTCGGATCAGCCATTTATACAAGATGAGGAAATGAATAAGTTTCACATAATCATGAGTTCGTCCATGATAAATTATTCAATAATTAGATTATTTTATTTTAGAACCAAGATATGGTCATGCAAATTATATGTTTATATAAATATATATATATATATATATATATAAACATATAATTCCTATGTGATATAACTAGATACACATTATGCAGTCAAATAGGTATCTTATGACGCAATAACGATTAGTTATTAATCTAAGAGTATGAATTAAATATTTTGATTGGGGTGGCTAATTAATTTATTTGATTTAATTAGGCATAATTAAATTAAATCTGATTAATCATATTATGTTAGTAATCACATAAAGCATATGAATTCATACACGAAGCAAATAGTAGGGCCGAGTTTGTGTACCTTACTTCGCGAGTGGGCTAAAAAAATTGATTGAGGTCTGTCAGGTCGGGCTGGGCAACAACTGAATCAGCTATTAACTAGGCCGAAAAACAGCGGGCTGGATCTGCTTCTGAGTCACACGGGTCGAGCTGGAAAAGAGGCGCGGGTTGGGGGATCGAATTTGAATCTACTCAGGTCCGGATGGTGTCGGCGACGGTCTGAAGATGGTGACTGGCGGCGGACGGTGCGACAGCTGTGGTGCAGAGGGTTGGGAAGACGACAGGCGGCGACGCGAGTCTGGTGTGCAAAATACGGGACGGGTTGCACGGGGGAAGAAGGGTTGCAGGCTGGTCGCAGGTTGCACGGGGAAGAAGGGTTGTGCGGCGGGTTGCAAGTCTACAGATCCGCGAGTTGCATCGGCCGAAGGGCTAGGGTTTCTATTGCTGATGGCCGACAACAGGTTTTCTTGCTCCGGCGGCGGCGACAGGGGGTTAGGGTTTCTGCAAAATTCGATTTTTTTTCGAAATTTTCAGAAAAATTGGGACGGAAAAAATTTCTTGCTCAGTTAGAAGACTACGTACTGATAACTTATTGAAATAAAAGCAAGCAAGACAAGAATTAAGACAGGTCCTTTAAATAGGGAGATTACATATTCTGGAACATTCTAACAACACTAACTAAGAGAATACTACACTAACTAAGAGAATACTACACTAACTAAGAGAAGCCATTAACCTGTAGACTAAGACACACACTATGTATTTACTCTAATAAGTAATATATTCTTGTTCTATTCAGCCCAAGATTGGTTCAAGGAGCATTTTGTATTATAAGATGCAGAACAAGTTCTAGTTTGTTTATATGTTCGTTCAAATGCAGAGTGGTTCATTCTAGTCTTGCAATGCTGTAGTTTTGCTTTTGCTTGCCATAAGAAATTCATCTTATTAGATGATTTTGTATGATTAATGTGGTAGACCCAGGAGGGGGTTAAAAGAAACAAAGCTAAATGTGATTTACTACCAAATTTAAGACGTTACATACATTTGATCGACCCTGAAAATTCAGACAAATATAGTCCTATATTTAACATTAAATGCAAATATTAGACCCAGGAGGGGGTTAAAAGAAACAGAGCTAAATGTGATTTACTACCAAACTTAAGACGTTACATACATTTGATCGAGTCAGAAAATTCAAACAAATATAATCCTGTATTCAGAAATAAATGCAAATCTTAAAACTATAGAAAAATTAAGACAAATCAATAAAAGCACTAAGATTCCATCTCATCATCATCTTCATCACAGGCTTCGGCTGCAACTATTTCTGAATCCAATTTGTTTATCAACTGCTCACTTACATGTTTGGCAACAGATATCATGTCGAGTATAATGCTTGGATCAAGGCCTGCACCCCCTCTTCTTGTTAGTCCACATATACGCCCTTGCCTATTGAGAGAGACGGAGATAGCCGAACTCATTTGGGACTCCTCTTCTGTTGTTGCATCTACAATGTAATGCCTCCCAACCTACAATGTTTGCAGTAAACTCCACATCTTAAGTGTGATTATATTGCGGGATGCAACACTATATTAATAGGGAGAGGCTCAGAATCCACTGCAAATGCTCTTATTGTAATTATCCAGAAAATAAAAAATGCTACCAATTGTCTTGCCTTGGTTAAAGTAATAATAACAGGAACACCAGACGTGTCAAATTGTAAGAACTCCTCATTGCTCACATCAACCTCTGGCTGCTCATCAGAAGGGGCATTGGCAGCAACTTGGACTTTTGGAATAGCTGTATTGCTTAGAGCTGCCTAGAAAGAAAATAAACAATCAGAACGGAAATCTGGCCTAATGGAAATATGACCTGCCAAACAGAATAATGATGTGAAAGTTTATAAAATGTAAAAAATTTCTTCATATAACCAATTTGAATTTCCAGAACAGGAAAAGTACATGAAAAATGGATATGCAGAAGGGAAAGGAAAGTCATAGTGATTTTTTCCCGTCATCTCTTGCTCCACATAATAATAGTAATGCGCATATCGACAACCTTTGAATTTAATACATGCCAGCATAAGTAAAATAATAGTATACCTTAATGGCAGCCCCCAAGACATCCAGAACATTACCATCCGAACTAACAACGAGACCATCTATATACAGATCCCAACAGACCTTTCCTTCAACAATGGATAGAGATGAGAGATCTATCCCAGCACCTGCAGCAAAATCATAGAGGGCAAGAGTTTAACATTTTATTAAATATAATAAGATGTTATATGCAACATAAGCATCATGAAACCTGGCTAGTTGCCTCGGAATTATAATACCTGCCCCACTTTTACCACCCAACAGACACTGTTGAAGGGCTGATGAGAGTTCTGCGGATAATTCCTCACCCCCTCTGCCCTGTGATTAGGGATCAAGGGAACTTGTGATAAACCAATGGAATAAAGGTAATATGGATTATGATTAGGATCATATAATTAATAGTGAACTGACATGACATAATTTTTGAAGCAATGTAAACAAACATACTTAATGTTCAACTAAAAGTTCAACAAACCACTTTCATTAATTAAGAAATTGTTGATAACCTTTCTTCTACCTATGCAAGTGTTTCAAATAGCTTATAGCGGACAGAAAGGCATCCTACTCTTAGCACCAGCCACTAACACTATACATCACATATAAGAGGAAACCAGTAACATAAATATCAATCAGTTATCACCCCATAACTCCCTAGATTTCAAGTGGGTGCAAAATAATCTTGATGCAGAACAATAATATAAGACAATGATAATGCAGAAATTATACGATATCCAAAGAATATTTATTCAATAATATTCCCAAGAAAAGTGTATAATCAAAGCCTAAGTAATATGTCTCCAGCTCGGTATATATATATATATATATATATATATATATATAGAGAGAGAGAGAGAGAGAGAGAGAGAGAGAGAAATAAAAACCCTAATGGGCTTCACAAACCACGGCCCGATACATAATAAACCAAAGCCCTAAACATGTGGGCTAACATAAAGTCCAATATCAAATAAAACATCTAATATATATAATAATAATAATAATAATATATCAAACTGATCCCTATCAACTCTCCCCGGCTAAGAAAAGTTCGGCTCTGTCGAACTGAACTCTGTATAACGATCAAAAAGATCGGGAGCAAGTCGGCGAAACTCTGAAGCGCTGATCCAAGTGCGCTCATCCTCTTACCTGCCACTCCAATGAACCAAATATTGATGATAACCACCACCACACCGAGTCGGCACATACCTCTCATCAAGAACATCAACAGGCACATCAACTGTCTGCTGTGAAGAAACATAAGGGGGTGCAGGGGGCACAAGTACTGGTGGGGTAGATATAGGATCAATAGAGTGAGGAGCTGGTGTAGTAGTAGATGGTGAAGGTAAGGACATATCAGGTGAAGAAAGTGAAGAAGATGCGTAAATATCAGCTGGTCCATGAAAAGGAGTAAGATCTTCCACATTAAACACAGGGCCAATAGGCATATCACTCGGAAGATCCAACTCATAAGCATTAGTACCAACTCTCTTTCGAATCCAAAATGGACCCATCCTCTTAGCATGCACTTTCTTCCAAGCACCAGGAGGTAACCTCTCAGTGCGGTGTCGCAACATGACCTGATCACCCTTATTATACTCCTGAAACCTGCGATGAACATCTGCAGCAGACTTACAATTTTCATTGCTTAAATTAATTTTTTGTCGTATCTCAGCATGCAACTCATGAATGTGATGTGCAAAAGACTGCAGACTCGCTAGACCTATATGCAGGTGGAAGTGGAACCAAATCTACCGGTTTCCTAGGCTGACGGCCAATATAGGCCTCAAAAGGACTGACTCCTGTAGATGTAGACCTATTAACAGAACTGTTATAGGCAAACTCAGTTGTAGGTAAAACCCTATCCCAACTAGACACATGCTCCCCTATAAGGCACCTAATCAAATCACCTAGACTCCTGTTAACAACCTCAGCATGTCCGTCGGTCTGTGGATGATAGGCGGTAGAGAACTTGAGACTAGTCCCAAGTAACTTCCAGAGAGCCCTCCAGAAGTAGCTCACAAACTTGACATCTCTGTCAGAAACTATGGTCAATGGAACGCCATGTATCCTAACTACCTCACCAAAGAAGATAGTGGCAATGTGAGCAGCATTATCAGTCTTGCTGCAAGGAATGAAGTGAACCATCCTAGTAAAACGATCCACCACAACAATGACTGAATCATGTCCACTACGTGTCCTAGGCAACCCTAATACAAAATCCATATTGAGGTCCTTCCACGGAACATGAGGAACTGGAAGAGGAATGTATAAACCCGTATTCTGTTTCCTACCCTTATCCGTCTGACAAGTACGGCACCCTGCAACTATACGAGCGACATCACTCTTCAAGCTAGGCCAACAAAACCTATCCTCCACAATAGCAATGGTTTTATCTCGACCAAAATGACCAGCTAACCCCCCCCCCCCATCCCCCCGCGTGCAACTCTCTCACGAGATGATCCCTCAAAGACGTACTAGGGATACATAAGCGGACCCCTCGAAACAAGTACCCATCATGAACACAATCTAGAAGGTGGGGAATTAGGATCCTGACAACTAGCGTATATCTCACCAAAATCTGAACATAATGGGAATCCTGGATCATATGTGCAAATCCTACTACCTCTACACTCAAAGTGTTAAGGAGAATGGATACCCTACTAAGTGCATCAGCGACTTTGTTCTTGCTGCCTCTGCAATGCCTAAGCACAAAGGTATACTCCTGAACAAACTCAATCCACTTAGCATGTCGATGGTTAAGCTTTTTCTGGGCGTTAATATACTGTAACGCCTAGTGATCGGAGTAAAGTACAAACTCCTTAGGCAACAAATAATGTCGCCAATATCTAAGTGCCTGAACTACAGCATAAAACTCCCTCTCATAGGTGGTATATCTCTTCTTGGCCTCATTAAGCTTCTTGCTGAAGAAAGCTATAGGATGGCCCCCCTGACTCAATACTCCACCTATCCCTACGCCAGAAGCATCACATGCTACCTCAAAGACGTTACCAAAATCTGGTAAAATAAGGAATGGCGCATGCGTCGGCTTGTCCTTCACCTCGTTAAAGGCTCTCGCAGCTGACTTAGACCAAACAAACTCCCCTTTCTTCATACTATCAGTAATGGGAGCCATAATGGTACTAAAGCCTTTGATAAACCTCCTATAGAAGGTAGCTAATCCATGGAAACTACGCACCTCATGGATGTTAGAAGGTTCGGGCCACTCTGGAATAGCCTTCACCTTCTCCGGGTCAGCAGAGACTCCATCCTTGGAGACAACAAATCCAAGGAATATCACAGAGTCACGCACGAGAGCACTTCTTCAGATTCACATACAACTTCTCATGTAAAAGAGCTCCCAGAACCTGACGCAAGTGAGACAGGTGTTCCGCACGCGTGGAGCTATAGATGAGTATGTCATCGAAATAAACGACAACAAACCTGCCAATAAACGGACGGAGCACCTGGTTCATGACCCGCATGAACGTGCTCGGGGCGTTAGATAGCCCAAATGGTAGGACTAACCACTCATAAAGTCCATCTATTGTCTTAAAGGCAGTTTTCCACTCATCTCCCTCCCGGATACGAATCTGATGGTATCCACTTTGTAAGTCAATCTTTGTGAAATACTGAGCTCCAACGATCATGTCTAGCATGTCGTCAAGTCAAGGGATGGGAAATCTATACTTGACGGTGATCTTGTTGATAGCTCGACTATCACATCACATCCTCAAGCTGCCATCAGCCTTTAGTATGAACAAGGATGGTACAACACAAGGGCTAAGACTCTCTAACGAATCCCTTACTCAACAACTCCTCAACATGTCGCCTCATCTCTATCTGCTCCGTAAGATTCATCCTATAGTGCGGCAGGTTAGGTAATGAAGATCCAGGGACTAAGTCTATAGCATGATGGATATCTCTAAGAGGTGGCAATCCCTGAGGTAGCTCATCGAGCATAACATCTGCAAACTCATCAAGAACCTGCTGAACATCCCTAGGAAGCTCACTACGCCCCTCTTTGGGTG
The DNA here is from genome assembly GCA_033398695.1 of Orobanche coerulescens. Classification (NCBI taxonomy): domain Eukaryota; kingdom Viridiplantae; phylum Streptophyta; class Magnoliopsida; order Lamiales; family Orobanchaceae; genus Orobanche; species Orobanche coerulescens. The sequence goes on along the minus strand of JAWKAU010000175.1, from coordinate 120,177 downwards.
CCTCTCTCACCTCTCTAGCAACTAGCATATACACAACCTTAGACTCTAAGGCACATCTCTCAAACTCACTTTTCTTCAAAATATGAAGAGATTTAGTTGGTTGCGTAGGTACGCTATTTGCCTTCGCCTCACTAATGGGAATCTCACGGGGCCTACTAGGATGCAAAGTGACCTTTTGCCCGTTATGCATAAACACATAAGTGTTGTCTCCCATAGTGAGTCACACTGCGGTCATATAACCAAGGACGCCCTAGGAGAATATGAGCAACGTCTATGGGAAGGACATCACACCATACACTCTCCTCGTAAACCTCGAGGTGGATCGGTATAAGACATCTGTGAGTCATAGGAATAGATGTCTTGTCGACCCAAGCAACACTATAAGGGTGTTCAGCTTCAATCGCACAACTGCAATCTCGGCAACCACATTCAGACAACTGCCCCCATCAATGATGACCTTAGACGATACTCCCCCAACTCGACTGTAGATATGGAAGATAAAGGTCCTCCTCCAATCCTCCTCCAGACTCTCCATGATGCGTAAGAAGCAGCAAACAGATTTCTGCTACCTACAACGTGAACAGGTACAACAAACATTGTTTTCCTTTCTTTTCTTTGAAAAGAGTAACACATATTCATAAGAAACCAACAAAGATGTTGGAGAATACAAGTCAGAATGTCAGATGAGAAGAATCTGATGATACATTTGGTGATGATCTATAAGAATTTTGGGCTAGAATATAAGATGAGACTGAAGACTTAATTTTGGGTTTGAATGAGTGAATTTTGCAATGTGATTTGTGCTTTATATTTTGCATTTTGCATTGTATAGTCTCATGGACAATGCAAATTCTGTTGCTCCTGTTGTTTACCTAACGGATTGTCACGCTTGTCATTGTTGGTGCACATGGCTTAATTTTATAATGAATGACAATAACTTTGATTATTTTTTATTATTTTAGAGTATTCTAAATAATATTTTCAAAATTATGGGCCTTGCGAAAGTCAGCTAGCGCTTTTTTGGTGCCTCGCGCCTTAGGTGCTATAGGAAATTGGCGTTTGGCGCCTCGAGTGCACCTTTCGTCTTTGAATATCTTGGTTCCACCTCCAAGTGATGAAGCATATCTTATTCACTTCCAAGTATGGTTTAAATCGGGTTACTTCAGTATAAATAAGGAGTATATGCAGGTATGAACTTCATTGAGGCAAAAAATGGATGAGATTGGAAATGTAACTATGACTCTAGCTGCCAACTATCCACTACCATAATGTGCATGTCACATCACTCATACCATGCTAAGCACACAAAGTACGAATAGCAAATCCAAACTACTATACTGAGGGTGCTTTAGTATGCAAGAATAATTTACAGAACGGAGCACTTAAAGCATAACATGAAAGTCTACACTCTGAACTACATAGGGGTCTAGCATATAAATGTAAAACCAAGTAAAGCACTAGAATGATCCAAATTGTATAGCAAACATCCCTATAAAACATGCTTCAACTCAATAACAAACCCATCTTCTAGTATATACCATCCTTCAAGATTTCATTTCTTATTACAACTGATGATGATTTCCATAGTTCACAGCACCTTTCAACTGATGAAAAATATTAATAAAAAAATCCCATAACAAGGCATAAATTTCCATATTGCCAATAAAAATTCTCAGCCATGCTCATATTTAACTTCAATTCAAATAACGAACATATCAACACACCGCTTATTCACATGCCTAATGAAACAAAAGCTTAACTAACCTCAAATTTTGGCTCAGCCGTAGGGCTGCAATCTACATATATAGAAACCTTTCCTTTGTCAGAATGAGATGGGTTTGGCTTTCCAAGTTTAGCCTGCATATAAAATAATAGATTGCATCTAATCAAGTTCTATCAAATTCAAGACACATAAAGAAACATTTCCATAAAAGCAAACTAAATTCCAACAAAAAATGCAATGTGAATGTTTGACAACCGAAGTACAACACCTTCACACTTGCAATAACATCTGTTGCCCCAAACTTCACCCTTGCTGAGCCACTTGCCTGGTCAATTCCATCACATGAATAGCTTAGTAAACATAAAACCTACTACATGTGCTCAAGAACACTCCCGGCTCAGATTTCCTATACCTGAGGAATGACACCAGTTTCCACAGATATGTGCCGGTAAGTTAATCGTTTTCGACCATCAGTACGCAGATCTTGAGCAATTCCACCCTTTATGAAATTCTGCTCTCCAAGGGAAAGACCCACCATAGTATCTCGAAAAATACAACAACCGACAACTACAAAACAGTTTAATTAGAAAGAATTAAATAGAACAATTAAATAATAATTTAACACGATAAAATCAAATGGAAAACAAAACCTAAGAGTTTACACAATCTGTTTGAAAACCACAACAAAAAATGCAAATAATTGGGCGAATCTACATTAGGGTTAGGCCGCCTGGAATGGAAATTTACGCTACTCTTCTATTACCTGTTGTTTAGAACTTTAGTGTTATCCAGGCAGGTAAGCAGAGATCAGGCGAGGCGGCAGAAAAGCGCCTCCGAGGCGGCGCCTCTTCCACCTTTGCTGAGGCTCACGCCTCGATCTTGTGAGGCGCACTTGAGGCGCGTTTGAGGCGCGTTTTAACGCCTCAAAACTGTGAGGCGTTCGGCCTTTTTCTGGGAAAGAAAAAAAAGAAAAAACTCACCTGGGAGTCTGCGTGAGAGCTGCGGGGTCTGTGGTGAGGATAGGGATCAGATGAGAAATAAGTCAAAGAGAGGGTTTTTTATTATAAGTGGTTAATAGGACCCATAGCACTTGCTATAGCGAATAGCTATGTGAAGCGAAGCCTCATAGCTACGCAGCGCTATGAGCTAGGACTTTTTGAATAGCAAGTGCTATCCTCGCTATAGCGCCGATCGCTAGCAAGAATAGCGGCTTTTCGATTCTAACAAGAAACATGTTTATGGGCAAGATAAATCTTAAAAGAAAAAAAAAACTCAAAATCTGAAACGTGTTTTTAGATAAGATGAATATTATATTATGTTTTTCTAGTATGTGTTCTTTGAACCCTAATTCAAGAAATCACAACTCACAAGAAGAAAGAACTCAATACTTAGTAGTTAGTAGTTACCTTTGCTGGGATATTGGAGGCGGATTGGCGGAGGGGCAGACCGGAGGGGATGTCCGCGGTATTGAAGGAGTTGCATGGCTCACGAACCTGAGGGCGACCAGCGTGGTTGTGGTTTTGACTTCTGCTGTCTCTCGAACAAGAGGTACGACGAAGGGTCTTCCCACGAAGGGATGCGGGTGGAGCGGAGGCCTGGACCGTCTCGTTTTCACGGCGTAGGTTGGTTTTGTTCTGATTGTTTCAATTTTTTCTAATATAAGCGTCGTTTTGTTTAATGGCAAGACACATTTTTGTAAACCAAAACGATGTCGTTTTGGTCAAAACAACGTCGTATTGAATAAAACCAAAACGACGCCATTTTGATTTTGATGAAATTTTTTTGGTGGTGCACGTGCACCAGCCTAGGCACCTGTTTATGGGTTTGTCACGTTTTCTTGGAGATTTAGTTCGGTCTAGTTTCTGCACATTTCATTTCGGTTCATCAAAGTTCTTCAGCTTTAGAATCAATATAATTAATTATTATTATTATTATTATTTATACTATCGATAATATTATATTCAATAATTATTATAATTGTTTATTTAAGTATTATTATAGTTATTGTCTTGTAATATATATAATAATAATTATTTTTGTATATATTATTTTCTAATACGATTTACTAGGAGTATTATTGATATTAAATAATTTTCTCATCCAATATTATGTAATACCCGGTTGTAATTCAGTCATTATCATTCAGTAATTTCATTCGGTAATTGTCACTATGTAATTTTTCACTTGATAATAATCATTCATCCGTGTTCACCGTTCGGAATAACTTCGAGTTGTGTATCGATATTGTTCATTGTTTCAACCTTACTCTGGAAACGAGACAAGAGTATTATCTTGATTGTTGTAATTGATTCATTAGCCGATGTTGACGTTGGAGTTCATGTCATTTCTAATCTCATCATTGTTCGAATTGTGTTTTGTTGGGCGAACCCTTGTAATCATTGCTTGGAACCACCGTTTTGGGGTTTCCGTACTTCCATTTCGTGTTATTGTTTCCCAAATATTAATTCCTATTGCTTTTATTCTCTTCCCAGGTCATTTTTCATCATTTTAGGACCCAAATGGGGTGTGGGCCGCGGCACAAGGAGTGTGCGCCGCGGCACACACATGCTGCAATTTTGGCCGACCCGACTGTACCGGGGGCCGCGGCTCATGCCGACAGGGCCGCGGCACACTGACGAGTCACTGCCGCGGCACACTCGTCCGGGCTATTTTGTGAAAATGAACAGTAGTTTTTTATTATTAATTATATTATTATTACAAGTTTGTATTATCTTTCCCACATGGCCTGACATGGACCCATTACTTTTGCCACGTGTCGTCCACGTCAGCTCCGATGGATGAAAAATATTCCGGCCGGCGACGGAGGACTAAATTGGCGAAAACAGGAGGAGATGTGGGGTTTTTTGGTCCGTCGGAGACAGACGGGGCTTTTTGGCCAATTGGACCCACATATTGGACCAATTTGATCATTTTCTCTTTTCCAATATCGTGCTTAATAGTATTTGAAATACACATTTAACAACATCTTGGTTATGCAGTAACGATATATGAAATACATATTTAGAAGCATCTAATTTATATTATTTTTTAAATACCGTCCTACCTCAAAAATCGGGATATAATTTTTTACGTCCCATAACTTTTTACTTTTTCCAAAAACGTCCCAAAAAAGTTAATTTATCCAATTACGTCCCAATTTTACCCTAACTTTACAATTTACGTCCCAAAGAACGCCGGCAAGCACGAAACGACGTCGTTTCGCCCCCTGTGCCGCTCACGTGTTTTTTAGGGGTGTTCAAAAATATCCGATATCCGATATCCGATCCAAAATATCCGAAGTTTCGGATATCCGAAAATTCGGATATCCGAAGTTCGGATATCCGGAAGCGCTCTTTTTGTCCTTAGACCAAGGTTTGTTTTTTCCCATTGGGTTTTCACTTGGTAAGGTTTTTAACGAGGCGACCTATGAGAACATCCATACAATGATGCGTTGTACTTCTGTTCAACTTAGACCAAGAGGTATTTTTCCCACTGGGTTTTTCCTTGGTATAGTTGTGAGGGCAACTTGGCATCCGACTCCTATGATTTGAGGTACTCATCAGGGGGAGTCGTTATGTATATATCAGGGGGAGTATACATGACATGTTATGTTGGTGCGTTGCAATCTTTTCCTCATCAAGCCTTTATTTTTCCCATGGGGTTTTGTTTTGGCTTGGAATAGGTTTTTATGAAGGCAACATCTTCTGCACCATTGTTGTATTAGTCCGGACACGGGAGTGTTAGGAATTATTATTCCCGTGATGTGTCTTACCTAATACTGATTGTAGATACATAGATGGAAGGTTCTAGATCCTTCTAGAGGTAGTAGGATCCTATTAGATGTCTTACCTTATCTAGGAATCCTATGTATGGAAGGACTCTCATTGTAATGCCTATATAAAGGCCCCTCTATCAGTGTTATGAATGCAATTGATTGACTCTATTTACAGTCTTTTTACTTTCTCCTTAAACAAATAAACACACACACACACACACACACAGACACACACACACACACACACACACACACACACACATACATACAGACATACATAATCAAACAGACATACATAATCAAAACACATACTTCACATCATAACCTATATTAACTCTTGTAGAAGATAATGATCTACGACATCTACCTACAAATGAAAAATGAAAATCTGCCACAATAATTAATTACTACAGATAAAATTCACTCGAATCTTAAATTTCCAAAAGGATTCTGATGAAAATCATAGTTCAGAACAAAAAAAAAAAACGACAAGGCAAACCTACAAATTCCTTAGATACGAAATAAAATACGAAACAACAAGGCAAAAATCCACTACCACCCCCATTCATTTGAGTTTATCACGGATTTCAAAGATAAAATCAATAAATAAGAGAGTACGAATATATACACACACACCTGCAAACTCGGATTCGCACTTCCTTTTGCTGAGAATTGAATCCGATCCACACTCCAACATCATCATCTACATCGTCAAGAAAAAAAAAGGAGGATCTGATCTGAGATTCGATCGATTGGTTTCGTGATTAGGTCTTTGGGAGATTTAGGAATAGGAATGGTTTTATTTCTCTCTCGTAGGAAGATTTTATGGATAGGTCTCCCTCCTTTTCTTTTTTCTTTTTTTCTTCCTTATGTTCTGGGTTAAAAGCCCAGCCCACCGGGACAGGAGGACTTGACTGGCCCTATCAAGTTCGAGGCCCAAGGTCAATTATACCAGTCGGATTATCTTTTTCTTTTTTTTTTTTTTTTGGAAAAATTAGTGAAACAAATCTGAATATATGCTCAAGTGTCAAGAAGCCAAATAATCCTAAAAAAATATTGAAAAACATATAGAGTATAGGAGGGTATTTTAGAAATAAAATATTAAAAAAATAGTAAAAGCTGGAAACATCTGAAACAATTCAAAGGTTTAAAATTTAAATTTATTACTTCAAAAAAAGATGAAATCAAAACAATGTGAAGACAACGCTATAAAAATAAAACAATTTTCCGACTATTACCATTTGAAAAAAAAAAAAAAAAAAAAAAAACATATCAAACATTCCTGATTTGTGTCGAATGTAATTTGAGGAAAAAAATTCGAAATCGATGTTGCGAGAAGATGGATGCCATTGGAGTATGGTTCTTGTCGCATAATCCGCAGCACTTCTTGATTTGTGCACAAATTATTTTTATATAACGACATATACAATGAAGTATGAGGGATCTAGATTGGAAATAAGAGAAAATAATGAAAAAAATATAAATAGCTGGTTTTTTACCTTCTTCGTGGTGCTCGTGAAAGATTTTCTTCCTCATATTTTAGTCTTCGCGCATGTAAAAAGTATGTGTAACGACAAATTTCGAATCCCCCTTTATACTAACGCAATATGTTACCTCTTACACCAGCCTTCCTACGCCTACCGTCCACGCCATCTTCTCGACGTCAACGTATGCCATATTCGCATGCTTTGGTTAACACATCATCATTTCCTAACATATTTATTAATTACCTCAATTAATAGGTAGTAAATAATGTTACCTAAATTATTGACTGCCGCTTAAAAAAATCTGCACAATAAGCAAACATAACCTTTCCTGTCGCTTAAAAAATAGGTCTGCAGAGGAAAGCTAGAAATTATAAAATTATGAAAATTGAAAAGTTAGAAAAACACAATAAAAGTGATATTCAATTAGTTTTATATATGTAAAATAAAAGCAAGAAAAACAGAGGAAAAAAACACTCGGACAATTTAATTTCTTATATATTTGAAATAACTCTTTGAAAATTCATAAAGTCAGTAATTATATAATTTCGTAAATATAAGTTTTTCATATTAATTAAATAAGATTAAAACTAAAATAGACTAATTGATTTATTTCATAAGTTCTTTGATTTAATTATAAATAATGATTAAAATTATTGTTTCTACACTTTCAATAATATTTTTAATAAGAGTATTTTGATTTATTTAATTGATTAGGACTTCAAGTACCTTCTTAATTATATATTCAATACTTCTTTTACAATACTCCCAAGCATCTTTCATTTCAGTTGATATTTACTTTATTGATATCTGATTATAGTGACTGACTAATATAAACTAACTAATTAGTGGAATATATAATATTTTCGCGAGATTTTAGGTTTAAGTTTTTAATATATAGTGCAAAATGATATATTAAATTTGTCTTTGATTGGAATTTATGTTGTTAATTAATGAAAATATGAAATATTTCTATAAATATAATCAATTCCTCTGGTAAAATAAAAACAAGAAAAACAGAGAAAAAAAACACGATTTTGTCTTTTTCGCCTTCATATTTCTTAATATTTAATTTTTAGATAATTCTTAATATTTTTTTTTGTTAATTTTACTTAATCCCTTCAAGTTAATTTCATTTCCAAGTAAGCTCAAATAAAGTATGTTACAAAATTTACATATTTCTTGAGATTCTCAACATGTATAGTTTATAAATCTCCCCTATATACTAATGCAGAATACGTTGAGCCTAAATGGCAGCTTCTCATGCTTCGGCTGCCACATGTCTTCTGCTGGTGCTCCGTGTGCTTATGTGTCACCCTTTCATGCTTCACCTAACACATAATCAATTACTCGCCTAATCATCATTGCATTAATTACATTATAATTATACCTCAAATAACTCCTACACACCTTATTAATTTCTACGAATTAAGGAATATGAATTATGAATAAATAGGAATTGATTATATTATAGAAATATTTTACGTTTTCATTCAAGATTATAAGATATGTTGGATGAATTACATAGTTCAAATTTGTTTAGCAAAACTGACTTAATGAAAGGTTGCCATCAAATTCGAGTGAAGGAATAGAGCAGGGGCGGAGGGAGGGGGGGTCCAAGGGGGTCCACGGACCCCCCGGCGGATGGAAATTCCCTTATAAAATAGGGGAAGCTATATATATAGTTGTTCAACCTCCGTAATTTTTATAGCTCCGGACCCTCCTGTATGTGATCAAATATCGATTATGCACATGAATCCAAAACATCCAACTTTCGATCATTTCCCTTAGGGTTACCCCTAGGAAAAATCACCTAAACATTTTTCGAAATAAAAATTCAATTTTTTTTGTCCAGGATTGCACGTAAATTTATTTATAGTGTCCCGTGATGCGATTTTGTTATTTTCAAGAGTCTATCACTTGTAGATCCGCCGAATATATCCCGTAACGTGCCCTTCCTTTTATTTGAGCCTCTCACCATGAATCCGGGAACCAAATTTTGATTTTAGTTTTTTATATCTACATGACTTTGAATAATCTTTCGAACGCCGCTTGATTCAACCCAATCGGATGAATAACGAAGAAGATATGGCCAAAACAATGGAGGAACAACAATTGAGAAACGGAAAAAAACATCCCGAAGTGTACACAAAATTGAAGATTATCGTATCGTTCTTGCCCCATGTCGTAGGCCATTGAATTAGCCTCCCATCGGTGATAGACTCTTGAAAATAACAAAATCTCATCACGGGACACTATAAATAAATAATCGTGCAATCCTGGACAAAAAAATTGAATTTTTATTTCGAAAATTTTTCAGGTGATTTTCCCTAGGGGTACCCATAGGGGAAATGATCGAAAGTTGGAAATTTTGGATTCCGGTTCGTAATCGATATTTGATCACATAAAGTTATAGGTCTTCGAATAAGGTTTCTAACGCTTCGAGAATCGTCCCAATCGGATAAGTAACGAAGGAGATATGGTCAAAACAGTTTCTGGTAAAAGTGAGGCCACGACGACGCAATTAGAGGAGGCCCCCGATGAGCTTCTTTGTCCGGCATATGCCGCTGTTTTGGCAATATATCCTTCGTTATTTATCGGATTGGGTCGATTCTTGCTGCTACGAGAGGCTAATTCAATGGCCTACGACATGGGGCGAGATCGATACGATAATCTTCAATTTTGTGGACACTTCCGGATGTTTTTTGCCGTTTTTCAATTGTTGTTCCTCCATTATTTTGGCCATATCTCCTTCGTTATTCGTTTGATTGGGTCGAATCAAGCAGCGTTGGAAAGATTATTCAAAGTACTATAGATCAAAAAAATCAAAATCAAAATTTGATACCCGGATTCATGGTGAGAGGCTCAAATAAAAGGAAGGGCACTATAAATCTCATCACGGGACACTATAAATAAATATCCGTGCAATCCTGGATAAAAAAATTAAATTTTTATTTCGAAAATTTTTCAGGTGATTTTCCCTCGGGGTACCTCTAGGGGAAATGATCGAAAGTTGGAAATTTTGGATTTCGGTTCGTAATCGATATTTGATCACATAAAGTTATAGGTCTTCGAATAAGGTTTCTAACGCTTCGAGAATCGTCCCAATCGGATAAGTAACGAAGGAGATATGGTCAAAACAATTTCTGGTAAAAGTGAGGCCACGACGACGCAATTAGAGGAGGCCCCCGATGAGCTTCTTTGTCCGGCACATGCCACCGTTTCGGCAATATCTCCTTCGTTATTTATCGGATTGGGTCGATTCTTGCTGCTACGGGAGGCTAATTCAAAGGCCTACGACATGGGGCCAGATCGATACGATAATCTTCAATTTTGTGGACACTTCTGGATATTTTTTGCTGTTTCTCAATTGATGTTCCTCCATTGTTTTGGCCATATCTCCTTCGTTATTCGTCCGATTGGGTCGAATCAAGCGGCGTTGGAAAGATTATTCAAAGTACTATAGATCTAAAAAATCAAAATCGAAATTTGATTCCCGGATTCATGGTGAGAGGCTCAAATAAAAGGAAGGGCACTATAAATCTCATCACGGGACATATAAATAAATATCCGTGCAATCCTGGACAAAAAAATTGAATTTTTATTTCGAAAATTTTTCAGGTGATTTTCCCTAGGGGTACCCCTAGGGGAAATGATCGAAAGTTGGAAATTTTGGATTCCGGTTCGTAATCGATATTTGATCACATAAAGTTATAGGTCTTCGAATAAGGTTTCTAACGCTTCGAGAATCGTCCCAATCGGATAAGTAACGAAGGAGATATGGTCAAAACAGTTTCTGGTAAAAGTGAGGCCACGACGACGCAAAAGTTGGAAATTTTGGATTCCGGTTCGTATTCAATATATGATCACATAAAGTTATAGGTCTTCGAATAAGGTTTCTAACTCTTCGAGAATCGTCCCAATCGGATAAGTAACGAAGGAGATATGGTCAAAACAGTTTCTGGTAAAAGTGAGGCCACGACGACGCAATTAGAGGAGGCCCCCGATAAGTTTCTTTGTCCGGTACATGCCATCGTTTCGGCAATATCTCCTTCGTTATTTCTCGGATTGGGTCAATTCTTGCTGCTACGGGAGGCTAATTCAAAGGTCTACGACATGGGGCCAGATCTATACGATAATCTTCAATTTTGTGGACACTTCCGGATGTTTTTTGCCGTTTCTCAATTGTTGTTCCTCCATTGTTTTGGCCATATCTCCTTCGTTATTCGTCCGATTGGCTCGAATCAAGCGGCGTTGGAAACATTATTCAAAGTAATATAGATCTAAGAAATCAAAATCGAAATTTGATTTCCGGATTCATGGTGAGAGGCTTAAATAAAAGGAAGGGCACATTCTTGGATATATTTGGTGGATCTACAGGTGATAGACTCTTGAAAATAACAAAATCTCATCACGGAACACTATAAATAAATATCCGTGCAATCCTGGACAAAAAAATTAAAATTTTATTTCGAAAATTTTTCAGCTGATTTTCCCTAGGGGTACCCCTAGGGGAAATGATCGAAAGTTGGAAATTATGGATTCTGGTTCGTAATCAATATTTTATCACATAAAGTTATAGGTCTTCGAATAAGGTTTCTAACGCTTCGAGAATCGTCCCAATCGGATAAGTAACGAAGGAGATATGGTCAAAACGGTTTCTGGTAAAAGTGAGGCCACGACGACGCAATTAGAGGAGGCCCCCGATGAGCTTCTTTGTCCGACACATGCCACCGTTTCGGTAATATCTCCTTCATTACTTATCGAATTTGGTCGATTCTTGCTGCTACGGGAGGCTAATTCAAAGGCCTACGTCATGGGGCCATATCGATACGATAATCTTCAATTTTGTGGACACTTCCGGATGTTTTTTGCCGTTTCTCAATTGCTTTTCCTCCATTGTTTTGGCCATATGTCCTTCGTTATTCGTCCGATTGGGTCGAATCAAGCGGCGTTGGAAAGATTATTCAAAGTACTATAGATCAAAAAAATCAAAATCATAATTTGATTCCCGGATTCATGGTGAGAGGCTCAAATAAAAGGAAGGGTACTATAAATCTCATCACGGGACACTATAAAAAAATATCCGTGTAATCCTGGACAAAAAAATTGAATTTTTATTTCGAAAAATTTTCAGGTGATTTTCCCTAGGGGTACCCCTAGGGGAAATGATCGAAAGTTGAAAATTTTGGATTCCGGTTCGTAATCGATATTTGATCACATAAAGTTATAGGTCTTCGAATAAGGTTTCTAACGCTTCGAGAATCGTCCCAATCGGATAAGTAACGAAGGAGATATGATCAAAACAGTTTCTGGTAAAAGTGAGGCCACGACGACGCAATTAGAGGAGGCCCCCGATGAGCTTCTTTGTCCGGCACATGCGACCATTTCGGCAATATCTCCTTCATTATTTATCGGATTGGGTTGATTCTTGCTGCTACGGGAGGCTAATTCAAAGTCCTACGACATGGGGCCAGATCGATACAATAATCTTCAATTTTGTGGACACTTCCGGATGTTTTTTGCCGTTTCTGAATTGATGTTCCTCCATTGTTTTGGCCATATCTCCTTCGTTACTCGTCCGGTTGGGTCGAATCAAGCGGCGTTGGAAAGATTATTCAAAGGACTATAGATCTAAAAAATCAAAATCGAAATTTGATTCCCGGATTCATGGTGAGAGGCTCAAATAAAAGTAAGCACACATTCTTGGATATATTTGGTGGATCTACAGGTGATAGACTGTTGAAAATAACAAGATCTCATCACGGGACACTATAAATAAATATCCGTGCAATCCTGGACAAAAAAATTGAATTTTTATTTCGAAAATTTTTCAGGTGATTTTCCCGAGGGGTACCCCTAGAGGAAATGATCGAAAGTTGGAAATTTTGGATTCCGGTTCGTAATCGATATTTGATCACATAAAGTTATAGGTCTTCGAATAAGGTTTCTAACGCTTCGAGAATCGTCCCAATCGGATAAGTAACGAAGGAGATATGGTCAAAACAATTTCTGGTAAAAGTGAGGCCACGACGACGCAATTAGAGGAAGCCCCCGATGAGCTTCTTTGTCCGGCACATGCCACTGTTTCGGCAATATCTCCTTCGTTATTTATCGGATTGGGTCGATTCTTGCTGCTACGGGAGGCTAATTCAAAGGCCTACGACTTGGGGCCAGATCGATACGATAATCTTCAATTTTGGGGACACTTCCGGATATTTTTTGCTGTTTCTCAATTGCTGTTCCTCCATTGTTTTGGCCATATCTCCTTCGTTATTCGTCCGATTGGGTCGAATCAAGCGGCGTTGGAAAGATTATTCAAAGTACTATAGATCTAAAAAATCAAAATCGAAATTTGATTCCCGGATTCATGGTGAGAGGCTCAAATAAAAAGAAGGGCACTATAAATCTCATCACGGGACACTATAAATAAATATCCGTGCAATCCTGGACAAAAAAATTGAATTTTTATTTCGAAAATTTTTCAGGTGATTTTCCCTAGGGGTACCCCTAGGGGAAATAATCGAAAGTTGGAAATTTTGGATTCCGGTTCGTAATCGATATTTGATCACATAAAGTTATAGGTCTTCGAATAAGGTTTCTAACGCTTCGAGAATCGTCCCAATCGGATAAGTAACGAAGGAGATATGGTCAAAACAGTTTCTGGTAAAAGTAAGGCCACGACGACGCAATTAGAGGAGGCCCCCGATGAGCTTCTTTGTCCGGCACATGCTACCGTTTCGGCAATATCTCCTTCGCTATTTATCGGATTGGGTCGATTCTTGCTGCTACGGGAGGCTAATTCAAAGGCCTACGACATGGGGCTAGATCGATACGATAATCTTAAATTTTGTGGACACTTCCGGATGTTTTTTGCCGTTTCTCAATTGTTGTTCCTCCATTATTTTGGCCATATCTCCTTCGTTATTCAGCCGATTGGGTCGAATCAAGCGGAGTTGGAAAGATTATTCAAAGTAATATAGATCTAAAAAATCAAAATCGAAATTTGATTCCCGGATTCATAGTGAGAGGCTCAAATAAGAGGAAGGGCATATTCTGGGATGTATTCGGCGGATCTACAGGTGATAGACTCTTCCAAATAACAAAATCTCATCACGGGACACTATAAATAAATATCCGTGCAATCTTGGACAAAAAAATTGAATTTTTATTTCGAAAATTTTTCAGGTGATTTTCCCTAGGGGTACCCCTAGGGGAAATGATCGAAAGTTGGAAATTTTGGATTCCGGTTCGTAATATTTGATCACATAAAGTTATAGGTCTTCGAATAAGGTTTCTAACGCTTCGAGAATCGTCCCAATCGGATGAGTAACGAAGGAGATATGGTCAAAACATTTTCTGGTAAAAGTGAGGCCACGACGACGCAATTAGAGGAGGCCCCCGATGAGTTTCTTTGTCCGGTACATGCCATCGTTTCGGCAATATCTCCTTCGTTATTTCTCGGATTGGGTCGATTCTTGCTGCTACGGGAGGCTAATTCAAAGGTCTACGACATGGGGCCAGATCGATACGATAATCTTCAATTTTGTGGACACTTCCGGATGTTTTTTGCCGTTTCTCAATTGTTGTTCCTCCATTGTTTTGGCCATATCTCCTTCGTTATTCGTCCCGTTGGGTTGAATTAAGCGGCGTTGGAAAGATTATTTAAAGTAATATAGATCTAAAAAATTAAAATCGAAATTTGATTCCCGAATTCATGGTGAGATGCTTAAATAAAATGAAGGGCACATTTTGGGATATATTCGGCGGATCTACAGGTGATAGACTCTTGAAAATAACAAAATATCATCACGGGACACTATAAATAAATATCATTGCAGGCACTGAATGAAAATTTGAATTTTTATTTCGAAAATTTTTCAGGTGATTTTCCCTAGGGGTACCCCTAGGGGAAATGATCGAAAGTTGGAAATTTTGGATTCCGGTACGTAATCAATATTTTATCACATAAAGTTATAGGTCTTCGAATAAGGTTTCAAACGCTTCGAGAATCATCCCAATCGGATAAGTAACGAAGGAGATATGGTCAAAACGGTTTCTGGTAAAAGTGAGGTCACGACGACGCAATTAGAGGAGGCCCCCGATGAGCTTCTTTGTCCGGCACATGCCACCGTTTCGGCAATATCTCCTTCATTACTTATCGAATTTGGTCGATTCTTGCTGCTACGGGAGGCTAATTCAAAGGCCTACGTCATGGGGCCACATCGATACGATAATCTTCAATTTTGTGGACACTTCCGGATGTTTTTTGCCGTTTCTCAATTGCTGTTCCTCCATTGTTTTGGCCATATCTCCTTCGTTATTCGTCCGATTGGGTCGAATCAAGCGGCGTTGGAAAGATTATTCAAAGTACTATAGATCAAAAAAATCAAAATCATAATTTGATTCCCGGATTCATGGTGAGAGGCTCAAATAAAAGGAAGGGTACTATAAATCTCATCACGGGACACTATAAAAAAATATCCGTGCAATCCTGGACAAAAAAATTGAATTTTTATTTCGAAAATTTTTCAGGTGATTTTCCGTAGGGGTACCCCTAGGGGAAATGATCGAAAGTTGGAAATTTTGGATTCCGGTTCGTAATCGATATTTGATCACATAAAGTTATAGGTCTTCGAATAAGGTTTCTAACGCTTCGAGAATCGTCCCAATCGGATAAGTTACGAAGGAGATATGGTCAAAACAGTTTCTGGTAAAAGTAAGGCCACGACGACGCAATTAGAGGAGGCCCCCGATGAGCTTCTTTGTCCGGAACATGCCACCGTTTCGGCAATATCTCCTTCATTATTTATCGGATTGGGTCGATTCTTGCTGCTACGGGAGGCTAATTCAAAGGCCTACGACATGGGGCCAGATCAACACGATAATCTTCAATTTTGTGGACACTTTCGGATATTTTTTCCGTTTCTCAATTGTTGTTCCTCCATTCTTTTGGCCATATCTCCTTCGTTATTCGTCCGATTGGGTCGAATCAAGCAGCGTTGGAAAGATTATTCAATGTACTATTGATCTAAAAAATCAAAATCGAAATTTGATTCCCGGATTCATGGTGAGAGGCTCAAATAAAAGGAAGAGCACATTCTGGGATATATTCGGCGGATCTACAGGTGATATACTCTTGAAAATAACAAAATCTCATCACGGGACATTATAAATAAATATCCGTGCAATCCTCGACAAAAAAATTGAATTTTTATTTCGAAAATTTTTCAGGTGATTTTCCCTAGGGGTACCCTAGGGGAAATGATCGAAAGTTGGAAATTTTGGATTCTGGTTCGTAATCGATATTTGATCACATAAAGTTATAGGTCTTCGAATAAGGTTTCTAACGCTTTGAGAATCGTCCCAATCGGATAAGTAACGAAGGAGATATGATCAAAACAGTTTCTGGTAAAAGTGAGGCCACAACGATGCAATTAGAGGAGGCCCCCGATGAGCTTCTTTGTCCGGCACAGGCGACCATTTCGGCAATATCTCCTTCGTTATTTATCGGATTGGATCGATTCTTGCTGCTACGGGAGGCTAATTCAAAGTCCTACGACATGGGGCCAGATCGATACAATAATCTTCAATTTTGTGGACACTTCTGGATGTTTTTTGCCGTTTCTCAATTGATGTTCCTCCATTGTTTTGGCCATATCTCCTTCATTACTCGTCCGGTTGGGTCGAATCAAGCAGTGTTGGAAAGATTATTCAAAGTACTATTGATCTAAAAAATCAAAATCGAAATTTGATTCCCGGATTCATGGTGAGAGGCTCAAATAAAAGGAAGAGCACATTCTGGGATATATTCGGCGGATCTACAGGTGATATACTCTTGAAAATAACAAAATCTCATCACGGGACATTATAAATAAATATCCGTGCAATCCTGGACAAAAAAATTGAATTTTTATTTCGAAAATTTTTCAGGTGATTTTCCCTAGGGGTACCCTAGGGGAAATGATCGAAAGTTGGAAATTTTGGATTCTGGTTCGTAATCGATATTTGATCACATAAAGTTATAGGTCTTCGAATAAGGTTTCTAACGCTTCGAGAATCGTCTCAATCGGATAAGTAACGAAGGAGATATGGTCAAAACAATTTCTGGTAAAAGTGAGGCCACGACGACGCAATTAGAGGAGGCCCCCGATGAGTTTCTTTGTCCGGCACATGCCACCGTTTCAGCAATATCTCCTTCGTTATTTATCGGATTGGGTCGATTCTTGCTGCTACGGGAGGCTAATTCAAAGGCCTACGACTTGGGGCCAAATCGATACAATAATCTTAAATTTTGTGGACACTTCCGAATGTTTTTTGCCGTTTCTCAATTATTGTTCCTCCATTATTTTGACCATATCTCCTTCGTTATTCGGCCGATTGGGTCGAATCAAGCGGAGTTGGAAAGATTATTCAAAGTAATATAGATTGAAAAAATCAAAATCGAAATTTGATTCCCGGATTCATGGTGAGAGGCTCAAATAAAAGGAAGGGCATATTCTGGGATGTATTCGGCGGATCTACAGGTGATAGACTCTTGAAAATAACAAAATCTCATCACGGGACACTATAAATAAATATCCGTGCAATCTTGGACAAAAAAATTGAATTTTTATTTCGAAAATTTTTCAGGTGATTTTCCGTAGGGGTACCCCTAGGGGAAATGATCGAAAGTTGGAAATTTTGGATTCCGGTTCGTAATCGATATTTGATAACATAAAGTTATAGGTCTTCGAATAAGGTTTCTAACGCTTCAAGAATCGTCCCAATCGGATAAGTTACGAAGGAGATATGGTCAAAACAGTTTCTGGTAAAAGTGAGGCCACGACGACGCAATTAGAGGAGGCCCCCGATGAGCTTCTTTGTCCGGAACATGCCACCGTTTCGGCAATATCTCCTTCATTATTTATCGGATTGGGTCGATTCTTGCTGCTACGGGAGGCTAATTCAAAGGCCTACGACATGGGGCCAGATCAACACGATAATCTTCAATTTTGTGGACACTTTCGGATATTTTTTGCCGTTTCTCAATTGTTGTTCCTCCATTCTTTTGGCCATATCTCCTTCGTTATTAAATGCGATTGGGTCGAAACAAGCAGCGTTGGAAAGATTATTCAAAGTACTATAGATCTAAAAAATCAAAATCGAAATTTGATTCCCGGATTCATGGTGAGAGGCTCAAATAAAAGGAAGAGCACATTCTGGGATATATTCGGCGGATCTACAGGTGATATACTCTTGAAAATAACAAAATCTCATCACGGGACATTATAAATAAATATCTGTGCAATCCTGGACAAAAAAATTGAATTTTTATTTCGAAAATTTTTCAGGTGATTTTCCTAGGGTACCCAGGGAAATGATCGAAAGTTAGAAAGTATGGATACCGGTCCCTAATCGTTATTTGATCACGTAAAGTTATAGGTCTTCGAATAAGTTTTCTAACGCTTCGAGAAGAGTCCCAATCGCATAAGTACTTGAAGGAGATATGATCAAAACAGTTTCTGGTAAAAGTGAGGCCACAACGATGCAATTAGAGGAGCCCCCCGATGAGCTTCTTTGTCCGGCACAGGCGACCATTTCGGCAATATCTCCTTCGTTATTTATCGGATTGGATCGATTCTTGCTGCTACGGGAGGCTAATTCAAAGTCCTACGACATGGGGCCAGATCGATACAATAATCTTCAATTTTGTGGACACTTCTGGATGTTTTTTGCCGTTTCTCAATTGATGTTCCTCCATTGTTTTGGCCATATCTCCTTCGTTACTCGTCCGGTTGGGTCGAATCAAGCGGCGTTGGAAAGATTATTCAAAGGACTATAGATCTAAAAAATCAAAATCGAAATTTGATTCCCGGATTCATGGTGAGAGGCTCAAATAAAAGTAAGCACACATTCTTGGATATATTCGGTGGATCTACAGGTGATAGACTCTTGAAAATAACAAAATCTCATCACGGGACACTATAAATAAATATCCGTGCAATCCTGGACAAAAAAATTGAATTTTTATTTCGAAAATTTTTCAGGTGATTTTCCCTAGGGGTACCCCAGGAAATGATCGAAAGTTGGAAATTTTGGATTAGGTTCGTAATCGATATTTTATCACAAAAAGATATAGGTCTTCGAATAAGGTTTCTAACGCTTAGAGAAACGACCCATCGGATAAGAAACGAAGCAGAAATGGTCAAAACAATTTACGGTAAAAGTGAGGCCACGGCAGCGCAATTAGAGGAGGCCCCGATGAGTTTCTTTGTGCGGCACATGCCACCGTTTCAGCAATATCTCCTTCGTTATTTATCGGATTGGGTCGATTCTTGCTGCTACGGGAGGCTAATTCAAAGGCCTACGACTTGGGGCCAAATCGATACAATAATCTTAAATTTTGTGGACACTTCCGAATGTTTTTTGCCATTTCTCAATTGTTGTTCCTCCATTATTTTGGCCATATCTCCTTCGTTATTCGGCCGATTGGGTCGAATCAAGCGGAGTTGGAAAGATTATTCAAAGTAATATAGATTGAAAAAATCAAAATCGAAATTTGATTCCCGGATTCATGGTGAGAGGCTCAAATAAAAGGAAGGGCATATTCTGGGATGTATTCGGCGGATCTACAGGTGATAGACTCTTGAAAATAACAAAATCTCATCACGGGACACTATAAATAAATATCCGTGCAATCTTGGACAAAAATTGAATTTTTATTTGAAAATTTTTCAGGTGATTTTCCGTAGGGTACCCTAGGGGAAATGATCGAAAGTTGGAAATTTTGGATTTCGGTTCGTAATCGATTTTTGATCACATAAAGTTATAGGTCTTCGAATAAGGTTTCTAACGCTTGAGAATCGTCCCAATCGGATAAGTTACGAAGGAGATATGGTCAAAGCGATTTACGGTAAAAGTGAGGCTACGACGACGCAATTAGAGGAGGCCCCCGATGAGCTTCTTTGTCCGGAACATGCCACCGTTTCGGCAATATCTCCTTCATTATTTATCGGATTGGGTCGATTCTTGCTGCTACGGGAGGCTAATTCAAAGGCCTACGACATGGGGCCAGATCAACACGATAATCTTCAATTTTGTGGACACTTTCGGATATT
The DNA here is from genome assembly GCA_033398695.1 of Orobanche coerulescens. NCBI lineage: Eukaryota > Viridiplantae > Streptophyta > Magnoliopsida > Lamiales > Orobanchaceae > Orobanche > Orobanche coerulescens. Next base: position 100,095 of record JAWKAU010000175.1, on the reverse strand, counting down.
TTTTGCCGTTTCTCAATTGTTGTTCTTCCATTCTTTTGGCCATATCTCCTTCGTTATTCGTCCGATTGGGTCGAATCAAGCAGCGTTGGAAAGATTATTCAAAGTACTATAGATCTAAAAAATCAAAATCGAAATTTGATTCCCGGATTCATGGTGAGAGGCTCAAATAAAAGGAAGAGCACATTCTGGGATATATTCGGCGAATCTACAGGTGATATACTCTTGAAAATAACAAAATCTCATCACGGGACATTATAAATAAATATCCGTGCAATCCTGGACAAAAAAATTGAATTTTTATTTCGAAAATTTTTCAGGTGATTTTCCCTAGGGGTACCCTAGGGGAAATGATCGAAAGTTGGAAATTTTGGATTCTGGTTCGTAATCGATATTTGATCACATAAAGTTATAGGTCTTCGAATAAGGTTTCTAACGCTTCGAGAATCGTCCCAATCGGATAAGTAACGAAGGAGATATGATCAAAACAGTTTCTGGTAAAAGTGAGGCCACAACGATGCAATTAGAGGAGCCCCCCGATGAGCTTCTTTGTCCGGCACAGGCGACCATTTCGGCAATATCTCCTTCGTTATTTATCGGATTGGATCGATTCTTGCTGATACGGGAGGCTAATTCAAAGTCCTACGACATGGGGCCAGATCGATACAATAATCTTCAATTTTGTGGACACTTCTTGATGTTTTTTGCCGTTTCTCAATTGATGTTCCTCCATTGTTTTGGCCATATCTCCTTCGTTACTCGTCCGGTTGGGTCGAATCAAGCGGCGTTGTAAAGATTATTCAAAGGACTATAGATCTAAAAAATCAAAATCGAAATTTGATTCCCGGATTCATGGTGAGAGGCTCAAATAAAAGTAAGCACACATTCTTGGATATATTCGGTGGATCTACAGGTGATAGACTCTTGAAAATAACAAAATCTCATCACGGGACACTAGAAATAAATATCCGTGCAATCTGGACAAAAATTGAATTTTTATTTGAAAATTTTTCAGGTGATTTTCCTAGGGGTACCCCAGAAATGATCGAAAGTTGGAAATTTTGGATTAGGTTCGTAATCGATATTTGATCACATAAAGTTATAGGTCTTGAATAAGGTTTCTAACGCTTGAGAATCGTCCCAATCGGATAAGTAACGAAGGAGATATGGTCAAAACAATTTACGGTAAAAGTAAGGCCACGACGACGCAATTAGAGAAGGCCCCCGATGAGTTTCTTTGTCCGGCACATGCCACCGTTTCAGCAATATCTCCTTCGTTATTTATCGGATTGGGTCGATTCTTGCTGCTACGGGAGGCTAATTCAAAGGCCTACGACTTGGGGCCAAATCGATACAATAATCTTAAATTTTGTGTACACTTACGAATGTTTTTTGCCGTTTCTCAATTGTTGTTCCTCCATTATTTTGGCCATATCTCCTTCGTTATTCGGTCGATTGGGTCGAATCAAGCGGAGTTGGAAAGATTATTCAAAGTAATATAGATTGAAAAAATCAAAATCAAAATTTGATTCCCGGATTCATGGTGAGAGGCTCAAATAAAAGGAAGGGCATATTCTGGGATGTATTCGGAGGATCTACAGGTGATAGACTCTTGAAAATAACAAAATCTCATCACGGGACACTATAAATAAATATCCGTGCAATCTTGGACAAAAAAATTGAATTTTTATTTCGAAAATTTTTCAGGTGATTTTAGTAGGGTACCCCTAGAAATGATCGAAAGTTGGAAATTTTGGATTCCGGTTCGTAATCGATATTTGATCACATAAAGTTATAGGTCTTCGAATAAGGTTTCTAACGCTTCGAGAATCGTCCCAATCGGATAAGTTACGAAGGAGATATGGTCAAAACAGTTTCTGGTAAAAGTGAGGCCACGACGACGCAATTAGAGGAGGCCCCCGATGAGTTTCTTTGTCCGGAACATGCCACCGTTTCGGCAATATCTCCTTCATTATTTATCGGATTGGGTCGATTCTTGCTGCTACGGGAGGCTAATTCAAAGGCCTACGACATGGGGCCAGATCAACACGATAATCTTCAATTTTGTGGACACTTTCGGATATTTTTTGCCGTTTCTCAATTGTTGTTCCTCCATTCTTTTGGCCATATCTCCTTCGTTATTCGTCCGATTGGGTCGAATCAAGCAGCGTTGGAAAGATTATTCAAAGTACTATAGATCTAAAAAATCAAAATCGAAATTTGATTCCCGGATTCATGGTGAGAGGCTCAAATAAAAGGAAGAGCACATTCTGGGATATATTCGGCGGATCTACAGGTGATATACTCTTGAAAATAACAAAATCTCATCACGGGACATTACAAATGAATATCCGTGCAATCCTGGACAAAAAAATTGAATTTTTATTTCGAAAATTTTTCAGGTGATTTTCCCTAGGGGTACCCCTAGGGGAAATGATCGAAAGTTGGAAATTTTGGATTCTGGTTCGTAATCGATATTTGATCACATAAAGTTATAGGTCTTCGAATAAGGTTTCTAACGCTTCGAGAATCGTCCCAATCGGATAAGTAACGAAGGAGATATGGTCAAAACAGTTTCTGGTAAAAGTGAGGCCACAACGATGCAATTAGAGGAGCCCCCGATGAGCTTCTTTGTCCGGCACAGGCGACCATTTCGGCAATATCTGTTTCGTTATTTATCGGATTGGATCGATTCTTGCTGCTACGGGAGGCTAATTCAAAGTCCTACGACATGGGGCCAGATCGATACAATAATCTTCAATTTTGTGGACACTTCTGGATGTTTTTTGCCGTTTCTCAATTGATGTTCCTCCATTGTTTTGGCCATATCTCCTTCATTACTCGTCCGGTTGGGTCGAATCAAGCAGTGTTGGAAAGATTATTCAAAGTACTATTGATCTAAAAAATCAAAATCGAAATTTGATTCCCGGATTCATGGTGAGAGGCTCAAATAAAAGGAAGAGCACATTCTGGGATATTTTCGGTGGATATAGAGGTGATTTACTCTTGAAAATAACAAATTTTCTTCACGGTACAATATAAATCAATATCCGTGCAATCATGGTCAAATTATTTGAAATTTTATTTCGAAAATTTTTCAGGTGATTTTCCTAGGGGTACCCTAGGAAATGATCGAAAGTTGGAAATTTTGGATTCTGGTTCGTAATCGATATTTGATCACATAAAGTTATAGGTCTTGAATAAGGTTTCTAACGCTTCGAGAATCGTCTCAATCGGATAAGTAACGAAGGAGATATGGTCAAAACAATTTCTGGTAAAAGTGAGGCCACGACGACGCAATTAGAGGAGGCCCCCGATGAGTTTCTTTGTCCGGCACATGCCACCGTTTCAGCAATATCTCCTTCGTTATTTATCGGATTGGGTCGATTCTTGCTGCTACGGGAGGCTAATTCAAAGGCCTACGACTTGGGGCCAAATCGATACAATAATCTTAAATTTTGTGGACACTTCCGAATGTTTTTTGCCGTTTCTCAATTATTGTTCCTCCATTATTTTGACCATATCTCCTTCGTTATTCGGCCGATTGGGTCGAATCAAGCGGAGTTGGAAAGATTATTCAAAGTAATATAGATTGAAAAAATCAAAATCGAAATTTGATTCCCGGATTCATGGTGAGAGGCTCAAATAAAAGGAAGGGCATATTCAGGATGTATTCGGCGGATCTACAGGTGATAGACTCTTGAAAATAACAAAATCTCATCACGGGACACTATAAATAAATATCCGTGCAATCTTGGACAAAAATTGAATTTTTATTTGAAAATTTTTCAGGTGATTTTCCGTAGGGTACCCTAGGGAAATGATCGAAAGTTGGAAATTTTGGATTAGGTTCGTAATCGATATTTGATAACATAAAGTTATAGGTCTTGAATAAGGTTTCTAACGCTTCAAGAATCGTCCCAATCGGATAAATTCTGAAGGAGATATGGTCAAAGCAGCTTTAGTAAAAGTGAGGCCACGGCAGCGCAATTAGAGGAGGCCCCGATGAGCTTCTTTGTCCGAACATGCCACCGTTTGCAATATCTCCTTCATTATTTATCGGATTGGGTCGATTCTTGCTGCTACGGGAGGCTAATTCAAAGGCCTACGACATGGGGCCAGATCAACACGATAATCTTCAATTTTGTGGACACTTTCGGATATTTTTTGCCGTTTCTCAATTGTTGTTCCTCCATTCTTTTGGCCATATCTCCTTCGTTATTCGTCTGATTGGGTCGAATCAAGCAGCGTTGGAAAGATTATTCAAAGTACTATAGATCTAAAAAATCAAAATCGAAATTTGATTCCCGGATTCATGGTGAGAGGCTCAAATAAAAGGAAGAGCACATTCTGGGATATATTCGGCGGATCTACAGGTGATATACTCTTGAAAATAACAAAATCTCATCACGGGACATTATAAATAAATATCTGTGCAATCCTGGACAAAAAAATTGAATTTTTATTTCGAAAATTTTTCAGGTGATTTTCCCTAGGGTACCCAGAAATGATCGAAAGTTGGAAATTTTGGATTCTGGTTCGTGTCGATATTTGATCACATAAAGTTATAGGTCTTCGAATAAGGTTTCTAACGCTTCGAGAATCGTCCCAATCGGATAAGTAACGAAGGAGATATGATCAAAACAGTTTCTGGTAAAAGTGAGGCCACAACGATGCAATTAGAGGAGCCCCCCGATGAGCTTCTTTGTCCGGCACAGGCGACCATTTCGGCAATATCTCCTTCGTTATTTATCGGATTGGATCGATTCTTGCTGCTACGGGAGGCTAATTCAAAGTCCTACGACATGGGGCCAGATCGATACAATAATCTTCAATTTTGTGGACACTACGGATGTTTTTGCCGTTTCTCAATTGATGTTCCTCCATTGTTTTGGCCATATCTCCTTCGTTACTCGTCCGGTTGGGTCGAATCAAGCGGCGTTGGAAAGATTATTCAAAGGACTATAGATCTAAAAAATCAAAATCGAAATTTGATTCCCGGATTCATGGTGAGAGGCTCAAATAAAAGTAAGCACACATTCTTGGATATATTCGGTGGATCTACAGGTGATAGACTCTTGAAAATAACAAAATCTCATCACGGGACACTATAAATAAATATCCGTGCAATCCTGGACAAAAAAATTGAATTTTTATTTCGAAAATTTTTCAGGTGATTTTCCCTAGGGGTACCCCTAGGGGAAATGATCGAAAGTTGGAAATTTTGGATTCCGGTTCGTAATCGATATTTGATCACATAAAGTTATAGGTCTTCGAATAAGGTTTCTAACGCTTCGAGAATCGTCCCATCGGATAAGTAACGAAGGAGATATGGTCAAAACAATTTCTGGTAAAAGTGAGGCCACGACGACGCAATTAGAGGAGGCCCCCGATGAGTTTCTTTGTGCGGCACATGCCACCGTTTCAGCAATATCTCCTTCGTTATTTATCGGATTGGGTCGATTCTTGCTGCTACGGGAGGCTAATTCAAAGGCCTACGACTTGGGGCCAAATCGATACAATAATCTTAAATTTTGTGGACACTTCCGAATGTTTTTTGCCATTTCTCAATTGTTGTTCCTCCATTATTTTGGCCATATCTCCTTCGTTATTCGGCCGATTGGGTCGAATCAAGCGGAGTTGGAAAGATTATTCAAAGTAATATAGATTGAAAAAATCAAAATCGAAATTTGATTCCCGGATTCATGGTGAGAGGCTCAAATAAAAGGAAGGGCATATTCTGGGATGTATTCGGCGGATCTACAGGTGATAGACTCTTGAAAATAACAAAATCTCATCACGGGACACTATAAATAAATATCCGTGCAATCTTGGACAAAAAAATTGAATTTTTATTTCGAAAATTTTTCAGGTGATTTTCCCTAGGGGTACCCCTAGGGGAAATGATCGAAAGTTGGAAATTTTGGATTTCGGTTCGTAATCGATATTTGATCACATAAAGTTATAGGTCTTCGAATAAGGTTTCTAACGCTTCGAGAATCGTCCCAATCGGATAAGTAACGAAGGAGATATGGTCAAAACAGTTTCTGGTAAAAGTGAGGCTACGACGACGCAATTAGAGGAGGCCCCCGATGAGCTTCTTTGTCCGGAACATGCCACCGTTTCGGCAATATCTCCTTCATTATTTATCGGATTGGGTCGATTCTTGCTGCTACGGGAGGCTAATTCAAAGGCCTACGACATGGGGCCAGATCAACACGATAATCTTCAATTTTGTGGACACTTTCGGATATTTTTTGCCGTTTCTCAATTGTTGTTCTTCCATTCTTTTGGCCATATCTCCTTCGTTATTCGTCCGATTGGGTCGAATCAAGCAGCGTTGGAAAGATTATTCAAAGTACTATAGATCTAAAAAATCAAAATCGAAATTTGATTCCCGGATTCATGGTGAGAGGCTCAAATAAAAGGAAGAGCACATTCTGGGATATATTCGGCGAATCTACAGGTGATATACTCTTGAAAATAACAAAATCTCATCACGGGACATTATAAATAAATATCCGTGCAATCCTGGACAAAAAAATTGAATTTTTGTTTCGAAAATTTTTCAGGTGATTTTCCCTAGGGGTACCCTAGGGGAAATGATCGAAAGTTGGAAATTTTGGATTCTGGTTCGTAATCGATATTTGATCACATAAAGTTATAGGTCTTCGAATAAGGTTTCTAACGCTTCGAGAATCGTCCCATTCGGATAAGTAACGAAGGAGATATGGTCAAAATAGTTTCTGGTAAAAGTGAGGCCACAACGATGCAATTAGAGGAGCCCCCCGATGAGCTTCTTTGTCCGGCACAGGCGACCATTTCGGCAATATCTCCTTCGTTATTTATCGGATTGGATCGATTCTTGCTGATACGGGAGGCTAATTCAAAGTCCTACGACATGGGGCCAGATCGATACAATAATCTTCAATTTTGTGGACACTTCTTGATGTTTTTTGCCGTTTCTCAATTGATGTTCCTCCATTGTTTTGGCCATATCTCCTTCGTTACTCGTCCGGTTGGGTCGAATCAAGCGGCGTTGTAAAGATTATTCAAAGGACTATAGATCTAAAAAATCAAAATCGAAATTTGATTCCCGGATTCATGGTGAGAGGCTCAAATAAAAGTAAGCACACATTCTTGGATATATTCGGTGGATCTACAGGTGATAGACTCTTGAAAATAACAAAATCTCATCACGGGACACTATAAATAAATATCCGTGCAATCCTGGACAAAAAAATTGAATTTTTATTTCGAAAATTTTTCAGGTGATTTTCCCTAGGGTACCTAGGGAAATGATCGAAAGTTGGAAATTTTGATTAGGTTCGTAATCGATATTTGATCACATAAAGTTATAGGTCTTCGAATAAGGTTTCTAACGCTTCGAGAATCGTCCCAATCGGATAAGTAACGAAGGAGATATGGTCAAAACAATTTCTGGTAAAAGTAAGGCCACGACGACGCAATTAGAGAAGGCCCCCGATGAGTTTCTTTGTCCGGCACATGCCACCGTTTCAGCAATATCTCCTTCGTTATTTATCGGATTGGGTCGATTCTTGCTGCTACGGGAGGCTAATTCAAAGGCCTACGACTTGGGGCCAAATCGATACAATAATCTTAAATTTTGTGGACACTTCCGAATGTTTTTTGCCGTTTCTCAATTGTTGTTCCTCCATTATTTTGGCCATATCTCCTTCGTTATTCGGTCGATTGGGTCGAATCAAGCGGAGTTGGAAAGATTATTCAAAGTAATATAGATTGAAAAAATCAAAATCAAAATTTGATTCCCGGATTCATGGTGAGAGGCTCAAATAAAAGGAAGGGCATATTCTGGGATGTATTCGGAGGATCTACAGGTGATAGACTCTTGAAAATAACAAAATCTCATCACGGGACACTATAAATAAATATCCGTGCAATCTTGGACAAAAAAATTGAATTTTTATTTCGAAAATTTTTCAGGTGATTTTCCGTAGGGGTACCCCTAGGGGAAATGATCGAAAGTTGGAAATTTTGGATTCCGGTTCGTAATCGATATTTGATCACATAAAGTTATAGGTCTTCGAATAAGGTTTCTAACGCTTCGAGAATCGTCCCAATCGGATAAGTTACGAAGGAGATATGGTCAAAACAGTTTCTGGTAAAAGTGAGGCCACGACGACGCAATTAGAGGAGGCCCCCGATGAGTTTCTTTGTCCGGAACATGCCACCGTTTCGGCAATATCTCCTTCATTATTTATCGGATTGGGTCGATTCTTGCTGCTACGGGAGGCTAATTCAAAGGCCTACGACATGGGGCCAGATCAACACGATAATCTTCAATTTTGTGGACACTTTCGGATATTTTTTGCCGTTTCTCAATTGTTGTTCCTCCATTCTTTTGGCCATATCTCCTTCGTTATTCGTCTGATTGGGTCGAATCAAGCAGCGTTGGAAAGATTATTCAAAGTACTATAGATCTAAAAAATCAAAATCGAAATTTGATTCCCGGATTCATGGTGAGAGGCTCAAATAAAAGGAAGAGCACATTCAGGATATATTCGGCGGATCTACGGGTGATATACTCTTGAAAATAACAAAATCTCATCACGGGACATTACAAATGAATATCCGTGCAATCTGGACAAAAAAATTGAATTTTTATTTGAAAATTTTTCAGGTGATTTTCCCTAGGGGTACCTAGGGGAAATGATCGAAAGTTGGAAATTTTGGATTCTGGTTCGTAATCGATATTTGATCACATAAAGTTATAGGTCTTGAATAAGGTTTCTAACGCTTCGAGAATCGTCCCAATCGGATAAGTAACGAAGGAGATATGATCAAAACAGTTTCTGGTAAAAGTGAGGCCACAACGATGCAATTAGAGGAGCCCCGATGAGCTTCTTTGTCCGGCACAGGCGACCATTTCGGCAATATCTCTGCTTGTTATTTATCGGATTGGATCGATTCTTGCTGCACGGAGGCTAATTCAAAGTCCTACGACATGGGGCCGATCGATACAATAATCTTCAATTTTGTGGACACTTCGGATGTTTTTGCCGCTTTCTCAATTGATGTTCCTCCATTGTTTTGGCCATATCTCCTTCGTTACTCGTCCGGTTGGGTCGAATCAAGCGGCGTTGGAAAGATTATTCAAAGGACTATAGATCTAAAAAATCAAAATCGAAATTTGATTCCCGGATTCATGGTGAGAGGCTCAAATAAAAGTAAGCACACATTCTGGGATATATTCGGCGGATCTACACGTGATAGACTCTTGAAAATAACAAAATATCATCACGGGACACTATAAACAAATATCCGTTCAATCCTGGACAAAAAAATTGAATTTTTATTTCGAAAATTTTTCAGGTGATTTTCCCTAGGGGTACCCCTAGGGGAAATGATCGAAAGTTGGAAATTTTGGATTCCGGTTCGTAATCGATATTTGATCAGATAAAGTTATAGGTCTTCGAATAAGGTTTCTAACGCTTCGAGAATCGTCCCAATCGGATAAGTAACGAAGGAGATATGGTCAAAACAATTTCTGAGGCCACGACGACGCAATTAGAGGAGGCCCCCGATGAGCTTCTTTGTCCGGCACATGCCACCGTTTCAGCAATATCTCCTTCGTTATTTATCGGATTGGGTCGATTTTTGCTGCTACGGGAGGCTAATTCAAAGGCCTACGACTTGGGGCCAAATCGATACAATAATCTTAAATTTTGTGGACACTTCCGAATGTTTTTTGCCGTTTCTCAATTGCTGTTCCTCCATTATTTTGGCCATATCTCCTTCGTTATTCGGCCGATTGGGTCGAATCAAGCGGAGTTGGAAAGATTATTCAAAGTAATATAGATCTAAAAAATCAAAATCGAAATTTGATTCCCGGATTCATGGTGAGAGGCTCAAATAAAAGGAAGGGCATATTCTGGGATGTATTCGGCGGATCTACAGGTGATAGACTCTTGAAAATAACAAAATCTCATCACGGGACACTATAAATAAATATCCGTGCAATCTTGGACAAAAAAAAATTGAATTTTTATTTCGAAAATTTTTCAGGTGATTTTTCCTAGGGGTACCCCTAGAGGAAATGATCGAAAGTTGGAAATTTTGGATTCCGGTTCGTATTCAATATTTGATCACATAAAGTTATAGGTCTTCGAATAAGGTTTCTAACTCTTCAAGAATCGTCCCAATCGGATAAGTAACGAAGGAGATATGGTCAAAACGGTTTCTGGTAAAAGTGAGGCCACGACGACGCAATTAGAGGAGCCCCCGATGAGTTTCTTTGTCCGGTACATGCCATCGTTTCGGCAATATCTCCTTCGTTATTTCTCGGATTGGGTCGATTCTTGCTGCTACGGGAGGCTAATTCAAAGGTCTACGACATGGGGCCAGATCGATACGATAATCTTCAATTTTGTGGACACTTCCGGATGTTTTTTGCCGTTTCTCAATTGTTGTTCCTCCATTATTTTGGCCATATCTCCTTCGTTATTCGTCCGATTGGGTTGAATTAAGCGGCGTTGGACAGATTATTCAAAGTAATATAGATCTAAAAAATCAAAATCGAAATTTGATTCCGGATTCATGGTGAGATGCTTAAATAAAAGGAAGGGCACATTTTGGGATATATTCGGCGGATCTACAGTGATAGACTCTTGAAAATAACAAAATATCATCACGGACACTATAAATAAATATCTCATGCATTTACGGACAAAAATTTGAATTTTTATTTGAAAATTTTTCAGTGATTTTCCTAGGTACCCTAGGGAAATGATCGAAAGTTGGAAATTTTGGATTCCGGTACGTAATCAATATTTTATCACATAAAGTTATAGGTCTTCGAATAAGGTTTCTAACGCTTCGAGAATCATCCCAATCGGATAAGTAACGAAGGAGATATGATCAAAACGGTTTCTCGTAAAAGTGAGGTCACGACGACGCAATTAGAGGAGGCCCCCGATGAGCTTCTTTGTCCGGCACATGCCACCGTTTCGGCAATATCTCCTTCATTATTTATCGAATTTGGTCGATTCTTGCTGCTATGGGAGGCTAATTCAAAAGTCTACATCATGGGGCCAGATCGATACGATAATCTTCAATTTTGTGGACACTTCCGGATGTTTTTTATCGTTTCTCAATTGCTGTTCCTCCATTGTTTTGGCCATATCTCCTTCGTTATTCGTCCGATTGGGTCGAATCAAGCGGCGTTGGAAAGATTATTCAAAGTACTATAGATCAAAAAAATCAAAATCAAAATTTGATTCCCGGATTCATGGTGAGAGGCTCAAATAAAAGGAAGGGTACGATAAATCTCATCACGTGACACTATAAAAAAATATTCGTGCAATCCTGGACAAAAAAATTGAATTTTTATTTCGAAAATTTTTTAGATGATTTTCCCTAGGGGTACCCCTAGGGGAAATGATCGAAAGTTGGAAATTTTGGATTCCGGTTCGTAATCGATATTTGATCACATAAAGTTATAGGTCTTCGAATAAGGTTTCTAACGCTTCGAGAATCGTCCCAATCGGATAAGTAACGAAGGAGATATGGTCAAAACAGTTTGTGGTAAAAGTGAGGCCACGACGACGCAATTAGAGGAGGCCCCCGATGAACTTCTTTGTCCGGCACATGCCACCATTTCGGCAATATCTCCTTCGTTATTTATCGGATTGGGTCGATTCTTGCTGCTACGGGAGGCTAATTCAAAGGCCTACGACATGGGGCCAGATCGATACGATAATCTTCAATTTTGTGGACACTTCCGGATGTTTTTTGCCGTTTCTCAATTGTTGTTCCTCCATTGTTTTGGCCATATCTCCTTCGTTATTCGTCCGATTGGGTCGAATCAAGCGGCGTTGGAAAGATTATTCAAAGTACTATAGATCTAAAAAATCAAAATAGAAATTTGATTCCTGAATTCATGGTGAGAGGCTCAAATAAAAGGAAGGGCACTATAAATCTCATCACGGGACACTATAAATAAATATCCGTGCAATCCTCGACAAAAAAATTGAATTTTTATTTCGAAAATTTTTCAAGTGATTTTCCCTAGGGGAAATGATCGAAAGTTGGAAATTTTAGATTCCAGTTCGTAATCGATATTTGATCACATAAAGTTATAGGTTTTCGAATAAGGTTTCTAACGCTTCGAGAATCGTCCCAATCGGATAAGTAACGAAGGAGATATGGTCAAAACAGTTTCTGGTAAAATTGAGGCCACGACGACGCAATTAGAGGAGGCCCCCGATGAGCTTCTTTGTCCGGCACATGCCACCGTTTCGGCAATATCTCCTTCGTTATTTATCAGATTGGGTCGATTCTTGCTGCTACGAGAGGCTAATTCAAAGGCCTACGACATGGGGCCAGATCGATACGATAATCTTAAATTTTGTAGACACTTCCGGATATTTTTTGCCATTTCTCAATTATTGTTCCTCCATTGTTTTGGCCATATCTCCTTCGTTATTCGTCCGATTGGGTCGAATCAAGCAGCGTTGGAAAGATTATTCAAAATACTATAGATCTAAAAAATCAAAATCGAAATTTGATTCCCGGATTCATGGTGAGAGGCTCAAATAAAAGGAAGGACACATTCTGGGATATATTCGGCGGATCTACGGGTGATAGACTCTTGAAAATAACAAAATCTTATCACGGGACACTATAAATAAATATCCGTGCAATCCTGGACAAAAAAATTGAATTTTTATTTCGGAAATTTTTCAGGTGATTTTCCCTAGGCCCTAGGGGAAATGATCGAAAGTTGGAATATTTGGATTCTGGTTCGTAATCGATATTTGATCACATATAGTTATAGGTCTTCGAATAAGGTTTCTAACGCTTCAAGAATCGTCCCAATCGGATAAGTAACGAAGGAGATATGGTCAAAACAGTTTCTGGTAAAAGTGAGGCCACGACGACGCAATTAGAGGAGGCCCCCGATGAGTTTCTTTGTCCGGTACATGCCATCGTTTCGGAAATATCTCCTTTGTTATTTCTCGGATTGGGTCGATTCTTGATGCTACGGGAGGCTAATTCAAAGGCCTACGACATGGGGCCAGATCGATACGATAATCTTCAATTTTGTGGACACTTCCGGATGTTTTTTGCCGTTTCTCAATTGTTGTGCCTCCATTGTTTTGGCCATATCTCCTTCGTTATTCGTCCGATTGGGTCGAATCAAGCGGCGTTGGAAAGATTATTCAAAGTACTATAGATCTAAAAAATCAAAATAGAAATTTGATTCCTGAATTCATGGTGAGAGGCTCAAATAAAAGGAAGGGCACTATAAATCTCATCACGGGACACTATAAATAAATATCCGTGCAATCCTCGACAAAAAAATTGAATTTTTATTTCGAAAATTTTTCAAGTGATTTTCCCTAGGGGAAATGATCGAAAGTTGGAAATTTTAGATTCCAGTTCTTAATCGATATTTGATCACATAAAGTTATAGGTTTTCGAATAAGGTTTCTAACGCTTCGAGAATCGTCCCAATCGGATAAGTAACGAAGGAGATATGGTCAAAACAGTTTCTGGTAAAATTGAGGCCACGACGACGCAATTAGAGGAGGCCCCCGATGAGCTTCTTTGTCCGGCACATGCCACCGTTTCGGCAATATCTCCTTCGTTATTTATCAGATTGGGTCGATTCTTGCTGCTACGAGAGGCTAATTCAAAGGCCTACGACATGGGGCCAGATCGATACGATAATCTTAAATTTTGTAGACACTTCCGGATATTTTTTGCCATTTCTCAATTATTGTTCCTCCATTGTTTTGGCCATATCTCCTTCGTTATTCGTCCGATTGGGTCGAATCAAGCAGCGTTGGAAAGATTATTCAAAATACTATAGATCTAAAAAATCAAAATCGAAATTTGATTCCTGATTCATGGTGAGAGGCTCAAATAAAAGGAAGGACACATTCAGGATATATTCGGCGGATCTACGGGTGATAGACTCTTCAAAATAACAAAATCTTATCACGGACACTATAAATAAATATCCGTGCAATCTCGACAAAAAAATTGAATTTTTATTTCGAAATTTTTCAGGTGATTTTCCCTAGGCCCTAGGGAAATGATCGAAAGTTGGAATATTTGGATTCTGGTTCGTAATCGTTTTTTGATCTCATATAGTTTTTGTTCTTCGAATAAGGTTTCTATCGATTAGAGATTCGTCCCTATCGAATATGTAAAGAAGGAGTTATGGTCAAAACATTTTTTGGTAAAAGTGAGGCCACGACGACGCAATTAGAGGAGGCCCCCGATGAGTTTCTTTGTCCGGTACATGCCATCGTTTCGGAAATATCTCCTTTGTTATTTCTCGGATTGGGTCGATTCTTGATGCTACGGGAGGCTAATTCAAAGGCCTACGACATGGGGCCAGATCGATACGATAATCTTCAATTTTGTGGACACTTCCGGATGTTTTTTGCCGTTTCTCAATTGTTGTGCCTCCATTGTTTTGGCCATATCTCCTTCGTTATTCGTCCGATTGGGTCGAATCAAGCGGCGTTGGAAAGATTATTCAAAGTAATATAGATCTAAAAAATCAAAATCGAAATTTGATTCCCGGATTCATGGTGAGAGGCTCAAATAAAAGGAAGGGCACATTCAGGATATATTCAAGTGATCTACGGGTGATAGACTCTTGAAAATAACAAAATCTCATCACGGGGCACTATAAATAAATATATGTGCAATCTGGACAAAAAAATTGAATTTTTATTTGAAAATTTTTAGGTGATTTTCCTAAGGTACCTTGGGGAAATGATCGAAAGTTGGAAATTTTGGATTCCGGTTCGTAATCGATATTTGATCACATAAAGTTATAGGTCTTCGAATAAGGTTTCTAACACTTCGAGAATCGTCCCAATCGGATAAGTAACTAAGGAGATATGGTCAAAACAGTTTCTCGTAAAAGTGAGGCCATGACGACGCAATTAGAGGAGGCCCCCGATGAGCTTCTTTGTCCGGCACATGCCACCCTTTCGGCAATATCTCCTTCGTTATTTATCGGATTGGGTCGATTCTTGCTGCTACGGGAGGCTAACTCAAAGGCCTACGACATGGGGCTAGATCGATACGATAGTCTTTAATTTTGTGGACACTTCCAAATGTTTTTTGCCGTTTCTCAATTGCTGTTCCTCCATTGTTTTGGCCATATCTCCTTCGTTATTGGTCCGATTGGGTCGAATCAAGCGGCGTTGAAAAGATTATTCAAAGTACTATAGATCTAAAAAATCAAAATCAAAATTTGATTCCCGGATTCATGGTGAGAGGCTCAAATAAAAGGAAGGGCACTATAAATCTCATCACGGGACACTATAAATAAATATCCGTGCAATCCTCGACAAAAAAATTGATTTTTATTTCGAAAATTTTTCAGGTGATTTTCCCTAGGGGTACCCCAAGGGGAAATGATCGAAAGTTGAAAATTTTAGATTCCGGTTCGTAATCGATATTTGATCACATAAAGTTATAGGTCTTCGAATAAGGTTTCTAACGCTTCGAGAATCGTCCCAATCGGATAAGTAACGAAGGAGATATGGTCAAAACGGTTTCTGGTAAAAGTGAGGCCACGACGACGCAATTAGAGGAGCCCCCGATGAGTTTCTTTGTCCGGTACATGCCATCGTTTCGGCAATATCTCCTTCGTTATTTCTCGGATTGGGTCGATTCTTGCTGCTACGGGAGGCTAATTCAAAGGTCTACGACATGGGGCCAGATCGATACGATAATCTTCAATTTTGTGGACACTTCCGGATGTTTTTTGCCGTTTCTCAATTGTTGTTCCTCCATTATTTTGGCCATATCTCCTTCGTTATTCGTCCGATTGGGTTGAATTAAGCGGCGTTGGACAGATTATTCAAAGTAATATAGATCTAAAAAATCAAAATCGAAATTTGATTCCCGGATTCATGGTGAGATGCTTAAATAAAAGGAAGGGCACATTTTGGGATATATTCGGCGGATCTACAGGTGATAGACTCTTGAAAATAACAAAATATCATCACGGGACACTATAAATAAATATCTGTGCAATTCTGGACAAAAAATTTGAATTTTTATTTCGAAAATTTTTCAGGTGATTTTCCCTAGGGGTACCCCTAGGGGAAATGATCGAAAGTTGGAAATTTTGGATTCCGGTACGTAATCAATATTTTATCACATAAAGTTATAGGTCTTCGAATAAGGTTTCTAACGCTTCGAGAATCATCCCAATCGGATAAGTAACGAAGGAGATATGATCAAAACGGTTTCTCGTAAAAGTGAGGTCACGACGACGCAATTAGAGGAGGCCCCCGATGAGCTTCTTTGTCCGGCACATGCCACCGTTTCGGCAATATCTCCTTCATTATTTATCGAATTTGGTCGATTCTTGCTGCTATGGGAGGCTAATTCAAAAGTCTACATCATGGGGCCAGATCGATACGATAATCTTCAATTTTGTGGACACTTCCGGATGTTTTTTATCGTTTCTCAATTGCTGTTCCTCCATTGTTTTGGCCATATCTCCTTCGTTATTCGTCCGATTGGGTCGAATCAAGCGGCGTTGGAAAGATTATTCAAAGTACTATAGATCAAAAAAATCAAAATCAAAATTTGATTCCCGGATTCATGGTGAGAGGCTCAAATAAAAGGAAGTGTACGATAAATCTCATCACGTGACACTATAAAAAAATATTCGTGCAATCCTGGACAAAAAAATTGAATATTTATTACTAAAAATTATAAGTTGATTTTCACTAGGGGTACCCCTAGGGAAATGATCGAAAGTTGGAAATTTTGGATTCCGGTTCGTAATCGATATTTGATCACATAAAGTTATAGGTCTTCGAATAAGGTTTCTAACGCTTCGAGAATCGTCCCAATCGGATAAGTAACGAAGGAGATATGGTCAAAACAGTTTCTGGTAAAAGTGAGGCCACGACGACGCAATTAGAGGAGGCCCCCGATGAGCTTCTTTGTCCGGCACATGCCACCATTTCGGCAATATCTCCTTCGTTATTTATCGGATTGGGTCGATTCTTGCTGCTACGGGAGGCTAATTCAAAGGCCTACGACATGGGGCCAGATCGATACGATAATCTTCAATTTTGTGGACACTTCCGGATGTTTTTTGCCGTTTCTCAATTGTTGTTCCTCCATTGTTTTGGCCATATCTCCTTCGTTATTCGTCCGATTGGGTCGAATCAAGCGGCGTTGGAAAGATTATTCAAAGTACTATAGATCTAAAAAATCAAAATAGAAATTTGATTCCTGAATTCATGGTGAGAGGCTCAAATAAAAGGAAGGACACATTCTGGGATATATTCGGCGGATCTACGGGTGATAGACTCTTGAAAATAACAAAATCTTATCACGGAACACTATAAATAAATATCCGTGCAATCCTGGACAAAAAAATTGAATTTTTATTTCGAAAATTTTTCAGGTGATTTTCCCTAGGCCCTAGGGGAAATGATCGAAAGTTGGAAATTTTGGATTCTGGTTCGTAATCGATATTTGATCACATATAGTTATAGGTCTTCGAATAAGGTTTCTAACGCTTCAAGAATCGTCCCAATCGGATAAGTAACGAAGGAGATATGGTCAAAACAGTTTCTGGTAAAAGTGAGGCCACGACGACGCAATTAGAGGAGGCCCCCGATGAGTTTCTTTGTCCGGTACATGCCATCGTTTCGGAAATATCTCCTTTGTTATTTCTCGGATTGGGTCGATTCTTGATGCTACGGGAGGCTAATTCAAAGGCCTACGACATGGGGCCAGATCGATACGATAATCTTCAATTTTGTGGACACTTCCGGATGTTTTTTGCCGTTTCTCAATTGTTGTGCCTCCATTGTTTTGGCCATATCACCTTCGTTATTCGTCCGATTAGGTCGAATCAAGCGGCGTTGGAAAGATTATTCAAAGTAATATAGATCTAAAAAATCAAAATCGAAATTTGATTCCCGGATTCATGGTGAGAGGCTCGAATAAAAGGAAGGGCACATTCTGGGATATATTCGGCGGATCTACAGGTGATAGACTCTTGAAAATAACAAAATCTCATCACGGGGCACTATAAATAAATATATGTGCAATCCTGGACAAAAAAATTGAATTTTTATTTCGAAAAATTTTCAGGTGATTTTCCCTAGGGGTACCCCTAGGGGAAATGATCGAAAGTTGGAAATTTTGGATTTCGGTTCGTAATCGATATTTGATCACATAAAGTTATAGGTCTTCGAATAAGGTTTCTAACACTTCGAGAATCGTCCCAATCGGATAAGTAACTAAGGAGATATGGTCAAAACAGTTTCTCGTAAAAGTGAGGCCATGACGACGCAATTAGAGGAGGCCCCCGATGAGCTTCTTTGTCCGGCACATGCCACCCTTTCGGCAATATCTCCTTCGTTATTTATCGGATTGGGTCGATTCTTGCTGCTACGGGAGGCTAACTCAAAGGCCTACGACATGGGGCCAGATCGATATGATAGTCTTTAATTTTGTGGACACTTCCGAATGTTTTTTGCCGTTTCTCAATTGCTGTTCCTCCATTGTTTTGGCCATATCTCCTTCGTTATTGGTCCGATTGGGTCGAATCAAGCGGCGTTGGAAAGATTATTCAAAGTACTATAGATCTAAAAAATCAAAATCAAAATTTGATTCCCGGATTCATGGTGAGAGGCTCAAATAAAAGGAAGGGCACTATAAATCTCATCACGGGACACTATAAATAAATATCCGTGCAATCCTCGACAAAAAAATTGATTTTTATTTCGAAAATTTTTCAGGTAATTTTCCCTAGGGGTACCCCAAGGGGAAATGATCGAAAGTTGAAAATTTTAGATTCCGGTTCGTAATCGATATTTGATCACATAAAGTTATAGGTCTTCGAATAAGGTTTCTAACGCTTCGAGAATCGTCCCAATCGGATAAGTAACGAAGGAGATATGGTCAAAACAGTTTCTAGTAAAAGTGAGGCCACGACGACGCAATTAGAGGAGGCCCCCGATGAGCTTCTTTGTCCGGCACATGCCACCGTTTCGGCAATATCTCTTTCGTTATTTATCGGATTGGGTCGATTCTTGCTGCTACGGGAGGCTAATTCAAAGGCCTACGACATGGGGCCACATCGATACGATAATCTTTAATTTTGTGGACACTTCCGAATATTTTTTGCCGTTTCTCAATTGCTGTTCCTCCATTGTTTTGGCCATATCTCCTTCGTTATTCGTCCGATTGGGAAATCCTTCACCCTCAACGATCACAAAATTTTTGCCCGACCACCAGGGCTCGACGACTGGATTTCCGAAAACGTACGGAACGAACACGACGAAAAGTTCGCGGACGACATCAACGACTCGAAATGAAAACGTAATGCAATAATTAATCATACGCGACCAAGAAAAGAGTCGAGACGACGAATACAGATACGAATACCCATAACTTTAGGTAAATTACAAAATAGCCCAAAACATCCGAAAATCACGATACGCGATCGAATAACCAAACCGAAATTCACAACACTTCTATCAAAGTTAAACGGACTTACGGGAAACTCGAAACAGCAGTTTAGAACGAGATTCGCAAGAATCGAACTCAAATGCGGAAAAGTCGCTAAAAAGCACGGAACTCATCAAAACGACACCGAAACGAACTCGGATGTCAAAAAGTGTAGAATTAATCATTCTCAGGGTGACGAAACGGTCCCAAGCAAGTTATCAAAACGGACTTCCGCCAAAAATAGAAAATTACCGGGAATCAAAATTACGGGTATTACATTCTACCCTCCTTAAAAGAAGTTTCGTCCCGAAACTTAAAACAAGTAGGGAGAAGAAATATCCTGCCAGAAAAAACTCAACGAGATACACAAGAACCGAAAACTTACGCCCAAACGGCGAATCATCAATATAGAACTCAACAATACATTACCCGAAGGTAAACCAAACCAATGCCGAAAAGATACGGATCACAATGCCCGAAGGCTCCAACGGAAAATACCGATACATCATAATGGCCTGAAAGCCCCTCAACCGAAGCTGTGTATCACGATGGCTTGAAAGCGAATGCCCCAAAGTCAGAATCATCACAATACAGATCTCAAAGAAACAAACCTGACTGTCGGACATATCCCTCGGCGTATGAACGACCAGTCGCAAATCGTCAGGCATATCCAATACATCATAGACTACGAACGACCAAACAATAAAGCTCAAGAGGGACATCACAGTATGCCCGATCCGGAAATGTGTCCGTGCACATGTCCACCCCGTATACGGAATCCAGAATATACGTGTGACAATGTACCTAATTAGCCTCAAGAACTACGTCTCGTGTGCACGGTCCAATGCGGAAACATCCACGCATGACCATCGAGTGTCTGGCTAAAAATCCTACACATAACCAATCGGTATGCAGACATGATTCCAGATATGCCATGATACAACATGACAACGAAACTCAAAGGATAAAATACCCATTACGGATCATACGACTCACCAAGTGAACGATGACACACGAATAATGAAAGATCGACACGACCAACGATATTCAAAACAACCATCCTGGGATCAGAATTCCCTAAGGACCGATTAACACGGCAATAACCACAACACCACAATTCGGGAAATCCTTCACCCTCAACGATCACAAAATTATCGAGTTCACCAGAATAATAGTGTGCTGCCCTGAGTTGGCCAACACGACAATAATAACTCACAGATGGGCACTATCCTCGGCGATCCCCATTCAATATCTCAATTGTGTTCGAACGACCAATCGATAACGACTCAACGGATGGGAACTATCTTCGACAGTCCCAATTCAATACTTCGGTTACCTTAGAACGGCAACTCGATAACAACGGTACAACGGATGTCTCGGCACATTTAAATTAGTTACCGATAATGAAGATGAAATCCGAATACATCAATGCCTTCAATCGGCCGTTTACGAACAACAATAACATTTGGCATAATTTGTCGATGGGTGTCGTATTAAACAATCCCCTGATATCAATACAATCATAAGGAGGCCAAGTCTCGAAATGATACACACATTCGTACGCCTACACGATAACATTAGTCTCATTAATTAGTACGAGTATAAAACTTGCCTCGACATCAATACAACGAAGTGTTACCAATTCAGTTGATTTCGTCTTACGAATTTCCTCAGTCTCGACCAAGTTAATCTACGAACCCTTCAACATTAACCGCAACACAACAGTCATAATCTATGATCAAACATCATATCTTATTGTAAAACGAAGGATTAATAATCAACCGGTTCGATGACGACCAATATCAATACCACCAAACCACAAACTCAATCGTTTCACCATATCTCGACTAATCACAGTCTGAACAATCCAACTCAGACACTTACACATCCTGTCCACAATACGAGTTGAAATATGATGATCATATCAGCAACAAATGAGGACCAATAATAAGGGTCTAAATGTTCCAAACTCAATTCTTAAATATGAATTGATAAGGTTCCCTTCTCGTAAATCCATCGTTAAAATTTACTTATGACCGTCATCAATTCGAATCATCCGACTGGTTCAAAGCAATAGATAATCCTATTAAAAAGGTTATCAAATAGTCCAATCATTCGACTTGAACGTTTGCTCCATACGTATGGGCTTCCAAATTCGGAGATGAATAATAATCTCATCAAACTCATAATCACATTCGTATTCCTATACGAATATTATTTCAAACACATAGTTTAGCTCTAGATATGAATATTCCATATTCATT
Source organism: Orobanche coerulescens (assembly GCA_033398695.1). NCBI lineage: Eukaryota > Viridiplantae > Streptophyta > Magnoliopsida > Lamiales > Orobanchaceae > Orobanche > Orobanche coerulescens. The sequence goes on along the minus strand of JAWKAU010000175.1, from coordinate 78,337 downwards.
TTCAAAACATCAACACTTCTTAAAAAAAAAAATTTCATCACCTCGTATAATTCAAGAGTTTTTCAAGAGCACGAAATATCCGAAATCCCGTTCAGAACAACATATCCGAGGTATATATCTCCGTGTTACCATTTTCTTCATCATGCCATTCATACAACCTTAAGAATCGCAACAATACCGTTATCATCATGTGAAGAAGATCTCAATAATCATATCAACATCCGAAATCTCTTATTACAATTCCAATAAATCTCGTATAATATTATCACATGATACCATAATTGTAACACCCCAGATCCTCCTGGGAATATTACACGCCGTAAACCCTTCTCACAAGGATTTACCAGGCTAAGCACAATTTTCCACGTCATTTCAAAATGCTAAAAAGACCGATGACGGTAACATTTTTCAAATATTAAGAAAAAATCATTTTCCAAATACCGTCAAAACGATCAAGGCCAAAATGCCAAAACTCAGTTTAGGGAATCGGTTTTACAAAATAAAATTCAGTTGGCAAAATACCAAAAGCCCTTTCAAAATACTCACGCAGCGGATAAAAGTACAGTCCAATTTATGCATTTTCATTGAAATAAGACGAACATCAAAATACACGATTCCCAACATACTCCCTCCCAAGTAGTAATCCTTAAAAAAAATGAACCACTATCAAAGGGATACGAGGACTACCATGTATGGGCGAACCACGAAGAAGAATAACTTGAACTCCATTCCAAGAATCATCAAAAACTTCAAGAACAATGCTTAAATCCGAGCTCTCCATCTTAATCTTGTTTGAGAGAATCATCTCTCAATGTTTAGGAACTTCAAGTACTTCCCAAGGTTCTCTCTATTGACTGAAGGAAGGAGAATGGACAAAATGCCTCTCAGCACTCGTCTATCCTCTCTATAAAACACATCACTAGCGCGCGCTAGACCTTATATTTAGCGTGCGCTACATGACTAGCGTGCGCTATCCTTCCTTGATAGCGTGCGCTATCGGGCAGTCCAGAAGCTACTACATTGCTTCGAAATTCATCTAACGTCGTAATGCCCATGCATTAGCGTACACTAACAGCGTTGACTTGATACTGTGAAATGCTCGATGGCGTGCGCTATTCTTGACCTTAACGCGCGCTTAATCGCCGTTGACTTGCTACGACGTGCCCCCACATGCCGAAAGCATCCGCGATTATCGGATTCCTTTGACCGATATAGAATTAGCGTGTGCTAATCATACGGTTTTAGCGTGCGCTAGCTCTACACGACAAGCACTCGTTGACCTTATCTCGGACACGCGTCGAACATGGCGGGTCCACCCAAAGCTAAGATTCCATTATTGGCGATCTGGTGTTAGCGTGCGCTAACCAACATGCGTTAGCGTGCGCTAGCGAATATAAAAATCAACACAGGCCTACAGCCGGCCACCTTTCGAAACTAACCCAGCAAGTCGTTACGTACGTTAGGGGTCCTCCTTAGCGTACGTAACCGAATCTCTTAGCGTGCGCTAAGTATGCACCGTAGCGTACGCTAAGTATATATCTTAGCGCGCGCTAGGCATACCTTGTAGCGTGCGCTAACGTAGCTGTACTTAGCCATTTCCGCTATTCTCTACCAACATCTCGACATACCAAATGATCATACGGCACAATGAATACATATACTCATTCAGCAATATTGTCATACGCTCACATCATCCTCAAGCACAATTATCCAACATATAAATCCAAAATCACCAAGATAACCAAGAATTATCGAATAATCCAAACAACATACTTACAGGTCTGTGAAGTCGATGATCTCCCGTGGTACTAGCATGCGACTCCCAAACAAAGTCTCAACATAATACCGATACACGCTAATATCGAAATTAGCAATTTGACAAAATCTCAAGGAAGGGTTCACGTCCGTAACCACAGTCACGACTTCTTCTCCTTACATCCAACATTCTAAAGGGCACACACGTGCGGAAGTATAATCCAAATCGCACCTTCTAGAAGTGACCAATTCCAAAGAATACCAAGCTAAAAACGAAACGGTCAAGAAAATACAAGAAGAGTGAGAGGACTTACAAGTACCGGTCGCACTGTGATGATGGCAGAGTAGTGATACTGTGGGCAAATGACGACTCAATCGACCCAAAAGACCGACAACCTAGGTATCCATAAACCTAAGCTCTGATACCATATTCGTAACACCCCAAGTTATTCGGGGTATATTACGGCGCGTGAGCCCCGCCGTAGGACCCACAAGGATAAACATACGCTGAACTATAAACTTGACCGAGAAGGTCTACATACAATGGAAAGAAAGACGATACAAATGGTATTCAAAACCATAACCAATGAAACCATATACATCACCGCACAAATCAATACCTCGGCAACACAGTAGGAACATCAAGGAAAGCGAAATACAATACTCGAGTATTTAAAAATCCATTCCAAGACAACAACACCGAATGGAGGAATCCAAGAAAATAACCGAGACAAGACACAAGATCACACTTGCCCACCATCTTCATGCCGACAGTACCCGCTTGTCCGCTCTCCCGGAACTGAAATACATGAAACGTATTTCCCCATAAAGGGTTAGTTTGTCGAATAACTAGTGCAAGTATAACAGTATGAAACACAATACTCCTCGACAATAAAGTAAATGTAATCCGTCAATTCATCAATTCAAGACTAGTATTCCGGAATAACTAAAATCTCATGACGTATGTGAATGCCGTAGAAACGGTTCGTTCATATCATATGCCGTTACATGTAGGAATGCCGTCAAAACGGTTCGTTCATTACATGCCAACAATACATATATGAATGCCGTAAAAACGGTTCGTTCATAATATGCCATCAATATATCTATGAATGCCGTAAAAACGGTTCGTTCATATCATACCATCAATACCTCTTACTTTCAAAGTCGAGAACGTACAATCATAAATGTATACTTGCCTTGAATAATCGACGACGCAACGAACGGAATGAAAAGTCACCGACGAATGCTAGGAACCATCGAAACCGAACCTAACGATTCGAAGAATACAATCACAACAGATTCTAAACGAATACGGAATTGGAATACGCCCGGAAACCCGCCTACGATTCATGTATATTCGTATAAAAACGACAACGAGGGTGGACCACAACCAAACCCTCTCGATTTCGTAAAAATCACGAAATATACCATGAATCCGTAGGGAAACTAAGAGTACCAACAAGATTAATCATATTCAGCATGAATTACTCAGCAAAACCGAATGAATCGAACAAAACCGCGAAAATCCCCAAATCTCCCCAAAAGTAGGGTTCTAGAGATCTAACCTTGATTCGCTGGATCGAACGACGTTATAGGATGATTGATCAGTGATATAAACTCAGAAACTTCGTGGATTTGTTGTTTAACAACATGGCTTCATCTCCTCCAAAGATCTAGCCGCGGACCGGAGAGAAAGGAAATGAAAAATGAATGAAAAAGTGGTTGCTCTGTCATTTATATACTGGGCCGGAACTAGCGTGCGCTAGCCTTCCTGGACTAGCGTGCGCTATCGCCAAGACGGCCCAAAGACTCTCGGCCATGGCTCGCATGACCCGGCACCACCGACCAATTCTGCCGACCATGACTCGTCCGCCCGACTCCCGCTAGCGTGCGCTACGGCCGGAAGCCTGTGCGCGCTAGCCGACCTGTCCAGTAGCCTCTGGACTAGCAAGCTCATCCCGGTAACGTACACTAGTCGGCCGACAGCGCTACCCTCGCCGGCCAGCGTGCGCAACGGCCGCAGAGCGTCCGCCACGGCCGATGACAACGAGGCAGTGTACGCAGACGCCGCACAGGTGCCGAGGGACCGCACGAGCAGACGCCAAGGATGGCATCGGCCGCAAGTGAAGAGTCGGCCTTGAGACGGCGTGATCGGACGGAGAATCACGCGAGTAAGCCGTGGGAGCACGGACGCCGCTGTGGGAAGCGGATCGCCCAAGGGGCATTCCGGACTGGACATGTTCGGGACTGTCCGGCAGCGCTGGGGGCGCGGGCAAGGCCGGACGAGCACAGGTCGTGTGGGACAAGGCACGACGGGACAAGGCCGAGTCTGGGAACAGGACTCGAGCTGGGCGGCCGGACGCGGGCGTGGGATGCCGGGCGCGGCCGGCGTCTTGTGGCGCGCGCGCGAGGTGCGAGAAAGACCCTCCCCCCTATAATAGGCTTAGACGGAAAAAGCCTTGTGGGGGCAGTAGACATTGAAAAGCTGAGGAGCCACTCAGCAGGAAAGACTCGACCGGAAGCAACTAGAAGCGGACCGGCTTGGTCCAGGAGGTTCGGGAAGAGTCTGGAACATTGTAGAGACGGGCCCAGGTGTTCGGGCCAAGACGGGCCGGTGCGGGCCGGGCCGGTACGATGCGGGCCGGGACGGACAAAGACGGGCCGGGGCGCCCGGATGATGGAAGAACCTTCTAGGACCCTCCTAGAAGGATGTACTACTTGAAGAGTATAGATCATTCTAGATTTGTACTTAGTATTGTACTTGTAGAATACTCTAGAATGTGTGTAAGCCTTGCATGTGTAGACTTGTGTGGATAATTCTAGAGATAGGTTCTAGAATAGGATAGAAGTGTGTGGATTGTATAGGATGTTCTAGAGTCCTCCAAATGAGGAGGTGGCATAGAAGGTTCTAGGTCCAAGGAGTAGTATAAATAGGTTTGAGGTTGGCTCATTTGCACCCAACCCTCAAAGACTCAACATTCTTGTACTTGTAAGTGATTGTGAAATAGTGAAGTTTTCTCTCAACTCCCAAGTGTTTAAACCCCTTCTTACATACCTAGCAACCGAGTGTTTAAGGCTTACTAGCTAGATCGAGACAATTCTAGTCTAGTGCCGCACGGGTCCGAAGAGCTTTCGAGTGCTCAAACCCAACCCCGTGACAAGTGGTATCGGAGCCACGCTAGTGGTTCAAGGAACTTCCGCATTGAGACATTGCTGAGAGGTTTTGTGCAAGGAGGACCGATGGAGACTACGTCCAGCGTCACCAAAGTTCAACCCGGCTAGGAGAAGGACAAGTCCAGGAAAGGGTCTAGGGACAAGTCCGTGGAGAGAGGTGTTGCCATGGAAGCACGAGTGGTTCGGCTGGAGGAAACCATGGGCAAGCACGAGAATGCTCTCGAGGCGTGGAGCAACGTGGCCGATCAGGTGACGGAGATGAGCGAGTCGTTGGAGGAGCTTGAGAACCAGGTGACGGGCACCCTTAACGCGTTGCGACGCGACTTGTGTGAGGAGATCCTTGAAGTTGTCAGGAAAGAGGTTTGGTCGATGATCGCAGCCTTTCGAGAGGAGATCGTAGGGAGGATCGAGACCGTTGAAGGAAGGACAGCACTGTACGAGCGGGCGATGGCCCACGACAGGGACCAGCGGGGTGCGGCACCCCACCGAATCGACATCCCCCGGCCGTGTTCGTTCCAAGGATCGCGGAATGGTAGGGAAGTGGATGACTTCCTGTGGAACATGGAGCGTTACTTTGGTGCATCGGGGATAGTAGATGATGCGACCAAGTTGCAGACGACTCCATTCTTTTTAGCGGATGTGGCGCTGTTGTGGTGGAGAAGGCGCGAAACAGAGATCGCTCGTGGTACATGTCGGATGGAGACATGGGAGGATTTCAAGGCCGAGTTCAAGCGGCAGTTTTACCCGGAGAATGTTGAGTTTTAGGTCCGGGATAGGTTGAAGGAGTTGACACACAGCAAGGCGATCAAGGACTATGTGAAGGAGTTCCAGGAGATCGTGCTGGAGTTGCCTAGCCTTAGTGAGCAGGAAGCTTTGTTCGCGTTCGTGGATGGGCTAAAACCGTGGGCAAAGTTGGAAGTGCAGAGGGCCAAGGCACAGAACGTGTCCGAGGCGATTGCGATAGCGGAACGGCTGATCGAGTTGAAACCAGCCGGGGAGAGCCGGAAGTCCAGGAGGGATGAGGACGGCATCGGTACGCAGGACAAGTCGTACCAGGGTAATGCGGATAGGGGCGCGAGGATGGCCAGGCCCAAGGACGGCAAGCAGTCAGGATGGGCTCGGACTTGCCATGGGTGCGGGAGTGCAGACCATCTCGTAGCAGCGTGTCCAAAGAAGAAGAAATGCGAGATTTGCTGGAGCACGGAGCATTCGACGAGGCAATGCTCGAAGTTTCCGAGGGTAGCCGCCATGGAGTACACCAAGGCACGGGATGATGCCGAGGGTGATGGAACATCGATGGCGCTTCAGGTGTTGAACTCAGCCATAGGGATGGCATCGCGGGACGGAGCACCGCTTGAGGGAAATCTGCTGTATGCGACGGGGCTGATCAATGGGAAACCCGTCAAGGCGTTGGTCGACACAGGGGCCGATTACAACTACATTGACGAGGCTGAAGCACAGAGGTTGGGGCTTCAGGTCATCGAGGGACGGGGCTGGATGAAGTCGAATAATGCACCACCCGTTCGGGTTACAGGATTCGCCAATGGGGTGCGACTAAAGATAGGCACGTGGGAACCGCGCGTGCACTTCAAGGTGACGAGCATGGATGATCGGGACATAATACTGGGAATGGACTTCCTGAAGAAGAACAATGTTGGCGTAGTTCCGCATAAGAGGGCGCTGTACGTGTGTGATCAAGCCAAGCTGCAGGAAATACACTTGACCACAGAGCCTTCAAGACAAGCTATGTCGGCACTCAAGTACGTGAGGAAGCTTGAGGAGGAGCCGAGTTACCACCTTGGAGCAGTTCGGTTCATCGAGGGGCCGCCACGTCGCCGAGGACGTCGACGAAATGGGCGGGGGAGAATGTCACGGCCGACAGTCAACAACGAGACAGGTGTGCGCAGACGGTCGCACAGGGTGCCGAGGGACCGGCACGAGCAGGACGCCAAGGATGGCATCGGGCTGCAAGTGAAGAGTCAGCCTTCAGGACGGCGTGATCGGACGGAGAATCACGCGAGTAAGCCGTGGGAGCACGGAGGCCGCTGTGGGAAGCGGATCGCCCAAGGGGCATTCCGGACTGGACATGTTCGGATCGTCTAGCCACTGGGGCGCTGAGCAAGGCCGGACGAGCACAGTCGTGTGGGACAAGGCACGACGGACAAGGCCGAGTCTCGGAACAGACTCGAGCCGGGCGGCCGACGCGGGCGTGGGATGCCGGCGCGCCGGCGTGGCGCGGAGCGCGCGCGCGAGGTGCGAGAGAGACCCTCCCCTATAATAGGCTTAGACGGAAAAAGCCTTGTGGGGGCAAGAGACATTGAAAAGCCGAGGAGCCACTCGGCAGAAAGACTCGGCCTAAGCAACTAGAAGCGGACCGGCTTGGTCCAGGAGGTTCGGGAAGAGTCTGGAACATTGTAGAGACGGGCCCAGGTGTTCGGGCCGAGACGGGCCGGTGCGGGCCGGGCCGATACGATGCGGGCCGGGACGGACAAACACGGGCCGGGGCGCCCGGATGATCGAAGAACCTTCTAGGACCCTCCTAGAAGGATGTACTACTTGAAGAGTATAGATCATTCTAGATTTGTACTTAGTATTGTACTTGTAGAATACTCTAGAATGTGTGTAAGCCTTGTATTTGTAGACTTGTGTGGATAATTCTAGAGATAGGTTCTAGAATAGGATAGAAGTGTGTGGATTGTATAGGATGTTCTAGAGTCCTCCAAATGAGGAGGTGGCATAGAAGGTTCTAGGTCCAAGGAGTAGTATAAATAGGCTTGAGGTTGGCTCATTTGCACCCAACCCTCAAAGACTCAACATTCTTGTACTTGTAAGTGATTGTGAAATAGTGAAGTTTTCTCTCAACTCCCAAGTGTTTAAACCCCTTCTTACATACCTAGCAACCGAGTGTTTAAGGCTTACTAGCAAGATCGAGACAATTCTAGTCTAGTGCCGCACGGGTCCGAAGAGCTTTCGAGTGCTCAAACCCAACCCCGTGACAATGCGCTACCTGCCGATCCTACCCGAGTCCAGAACCTCAGAATCCCTCTGCCCAGGCCCGATAGCGTACGCTGGGCTGACTCGACAGCGTGCGCTACACTGCCGAGCTAGCGCGCGCAGCGTCCCGGCCGTAGCGTGCGCTATGCCGGTTCCTGCCGTGCCTGCTCGGTCAGTGCCCGCCATCGTCCGGCCAGAACCCGCAACCGTCCGGCCAGTGCCCGACCACCATGGCTCGACGACTCGATTTCCGAAAACGTACGGAACGAACACGACGAAAAGTTCGTGGACGACATCAACGACTCGAAATGAAAACGTAATGCAATAATTAATCATACGCGACCAAGAAAAGAGTCGAGACGACAAATACAGATACGAATACCCATAACTTTGGGTAAATTACAAAATAGCCCAAAACGTCCGAAAATCACGATACGTGATCGAATAACCAAACCGAAGTTCACAACACTTCTATCAAAGTTAAACGGACTTACGGGAAACTCGAAGCAATGATTTAGAACGAGATTCGCAAGAATCGAACTCAAATGCGGAAAAGTCGCTAAAAAGCACGGAACTCAACAAAACGACACCGAAACGAACTCGGATGTCAAAAAGTGTAGAATTAATCATTCTCAGGGTGACGAAACGGTCCCAAGCGAGTTGTCAAAACGGACTTCCGCCAAAAATAGAAAATTACCGGGAATCAAAATTACGGGTATTACATTCTACCCTCCTTAAAAGAAGTTTCGTCCCGAAACTTAAAACAAGTAGGGAGAAGAAATATCCTGCCAGGAAAAACTCAACGAGATACACAAGAACCGAAAACTTACGCCCAAACGGCGAATCATCAATATAGAACTCAACAATACATTACCCGAAGGTAAACCAAACCAATGCAGAAAAGATACGGATCACAATGCCCGAAGGCTCCAACGGAAAATATCGATACATCATAATGGCCTGAAAGCCCCTCAACCGAAGTTGTGTATCACGATGGCTTGAAAGCCGAACAGCCCAAAGCTGTAAATCATCACAATACAGATCTCAAAGAAACAAACCTGACTGTCGGACATATCCCTCGGCGTATGAACGACCAGTCGCAAATCGTCAGGCATATCCAATACATCATGGACTACGAACGACCAAACAATAAAGCTCAAGAGGGACATCACAGTACGCCCGATCCGGAAATGTGTCCGTGCACATGTCCACCCCGTATACGGAATCCAGAATATACGTGTGACAATGTACCTAATTAGCCTCAAGAACTACGTCTCGTGTGCACGGTCCAATGCGGAAACATCCATGCATGACCATCGAGTGTCTAATCCTACACATAACCAATCGGTACGCAGACATGATTCCAGATATGCCATGATACAACATGACAACGAAACTCAAAGGATAAAATACCCATTACGGATCATACGACTCACCAAGTGAACGATGACACACGAATAATGAAAGATCGACACGACCAACGATATTCAAAACAACCATCCTGGGATCAGAATTCTCTAAGGACCGATTAACACGGCAATAACCACAACACCACAATTCGGGAAATCCTTCACCCTCAACGATCACAAAATTATCGAGTTCACCAGAATAATAGTGTGCTGCCCTGAGTTGGCCAACACGACAATAATAACTCACAGATGGGCACTATCCTCGGCGATCCCCATTCAATATCTCGATTGTCTTCGAACGACCAATCGATAACGACTCAACGGATGGGAACTATCTTCGACAGTCCCAATTCAATACTTCGGTTACCTTAGAACGGCAACTCGATAACAACGGTACAACGGATGTCTCGGCACATTTAAATCAGTTACCGATAATGAAGATGAAAGTCGAATACATTAATGCCTTCAATCGGCCGTTTACGAACAACAATAACATTTGGCATAATTTGTCGACGGGTGTCGTATTAAACAATCCCCTGATATCAATACAATCATAAGGAGGCCAAGTCTCGAAATGATACACACATTCGTACGCCTACACGATAACATTAGTCTCATTGATTAGTACGAGTATAAAACTTGCCTCGACATCAATACAACGAACTGTTACCAATTCAGTTGATTTCGTCTTACGAATTTCCTCAGTCTCGATCAAGTTAATCTACGAACCCTTCAACCTTAACCGCAACACAACAGTCATAATCTATGATCAAACATCATATCTTATTGTAAAACGAAGGATTAATAATCAACCGGTTCGATGACGACCAATATCAATACCACCAAACCACAAACTCAATCGTTTCACCATATCTCGACTAATCACAGTCTGAACAATCCAACTCAAACACTTACACATCCTGTCCACAATACGAGTCGAAATATGATGATCATATCAGCAACAAATGAGGACCAATAATAAGGGTCTAAATGTTCCAAACTCAATTCTTAAATATGAATTGATAAGGTTCCCTTCTCGTAAATCCATCGTTAAAATTTACTTATGACCGTCATCAATTCGAATCATCCGACTGGTTCAAAGCAATAGATAATCCTATTAAAAAGGTTATCAAATAGTCCAATCATTCGACTTGAACGTTTGCTCCATACGTATGGGCTTCCAAATTCGGAGATGAATAATAGTCTCATCAAACTCATAATCACATTCGTATTCCTATACGAATATTATTTCAAACACATAGTTTAGCTCTAGATATGAATATTCCATATTCATTTTCAAAACATCAACACTTCTTAAAAAAAAAATTTCATCACCTCGAATAATTCAAGAGTTCTTCAAGAGCACGAAATATCCGAAATCCCGTTCAGAACAACATATCCGAGGTATATATCTCCGTGTTACCATTTTCTTCATCATGCCATTCATACAACCTTAAGAATCGCAACAATACCGTTATCATCATATGAAGAAGATCTCAATAATCATATCAACATCCGAAATCTCTTATTACAATTCCAATAAATCTCGTATAACATTATCACATGATACCATAATTGTAACACCCCAGATCCTCCTGGGAATATTACACGCCGTAAACCCGTCTCACAAGGATTTACCAGGCTAAGCACAATTTTCCACGTCATTTCAAAAATGCTAAAAAGACCGATGACGGTAACATTTTTCAAATATTAAGAAAAAATCATTTTCCAAATACCGTCAAAATGATCAAGGCCAAAATGCCAAAATTCAGTTTAGGGAATTGGTTTTACAAAATAAAATTCAGTTGGCAAAATACCAAAAGCCCTTTCAAAATACTCACGCAGCGGATAAAAGTATAGTCCAATTTATGCATTTTCATTGAAATAAGACGAACATCAAAATACACGATTCCCAACATACTCCCTCCCAAGTAGTAATCCTTAAAAAAAATGAACCACTATCAAAGGGATACGAGGACTACCATGTATGGGCGAACCACGAAGAAGAATAACTTGAACTCCATTGCAAGAATCATCAAAAACTTCAAGAACAATGCTTAAATCCGAGCTCTCCATCTTAATCTTGTTTGAGAGAATCATCTCTCAATGTTTAGGAACTTCAAGTACTTCCCAAGGTTCTCTCTATTGACTGAAGGAAGGATAATGGACAAAATGCCTCTCAGCACTCGTCTATCCTCTCTATAAAACACATCACTAGCACGCGCTAGACCTTATATTTAGCGTGCGCTACATGACTAGCATGCGCTATCCTTCCTTGATAGCGTGCGCTATCGGGCAGTCCAGAAGCTACTACATTGCTTCGAAATTCATCTAACGTGCGTAATGCCCATGCATTAGCGTACGCTAACAGGCATTGACTTGATACAGTGAAATGCTCAGTAGCGTGCGCTATTCTTCGACCTTAACGCGCGCTAATCGTCGTTGACTTGCTACAGTATCGTGCCCCCACATGCCGAAAGCATCCGCGATTATCGGGATTCCTTTGACCGATATAGAATTAGCGTGCGCTAATCATACGGTTTTAGCGTGCGCTAGCTCTACACGACAAGCACTCGTTGACCTTATCTGGACACGCGTCGAACATGGCCGGGTCCACCCGCCGAAAGCTAAGATTCCATTATTGGCGATCTGGTGTTAGCGTACGCTAACCAACATGCGTTAGCGTGCGCTAACTGAATATAAAAATCAACCTGGGCCTACCTGTCGGCCACCTTCCGAAACTAACCCAGCAAGTCGTTACGTACGTTAGGGGTCCTCCTTAGCGTACGTAACCGAATCTCTTAGCGTGCGCTAAGTATGCACCGTAGCGTACGCTAAGTATATATCTTAGCGCGTGCTAGGCATACCTTGTAGCGTGTGCTAACGTAGCTGTACTTAGCCATTTCCGCTATTCTCTACCAACATCTTGACATACCAAACGATCATACGGCACAATGAATACATATACTCATTCAGCAATATTGTCATACGCTCACATCATCCTCAAGCACAATTATCCAACATATAAATCCAAAATCACCAAGATAACCAAGAATTATCGAATAATCCAAACAACATACTTATAGGTCTGTGAAGTCGATGATCTCCCGTGGTACTAGCATGCGACTCCCAAACAAAGTCTCAACACAATACCGATACACGCTAATATCGAAATTAGCAATTTGACAAAATCTCAAGGAAGGGTTCACGTCCGTAACCACAGTCACGACTTCTTCTCCTTACATCCAACATTCTAAAGGGCACACACGTGCGGAAGTATAATCCAAATCGCACCTTCTCGAAGTGACCAATTCCAAAGAATACCAAGCTAAAAATGAAACGGTCAAGAAAATACAAGAAGAGTGAGAGGACTTACAAGTACCGATCGCACTGTGATGATGGCAGAGTAGTGATACTGTGGGCAAATGACGACTCAATCGACCCAAAAGACCGACAGCCTAGGTATCCATAAACCTAAGCTCTGATACCATATTCTGTAACACCCCCAAGTTATTCAGGGTATATTACAGCACCGTGAGCCCCGCCGTGGGACCCACAAGGCTAAACATAGGCGGAACTATAAACTTGACCGAGAAGGTCTACATACAATGGAAAGAAAGACGATACAAATGGTATTCAAAACCATAACCAATGAAACCATATACATCACTGCACAAATCAATACCTCGGCAACACAGGCCGGAACATCAAGGAAACTGAAATACAATACTCGAGTATTTAAAAATCCATTCCAGTACAACAACACTGAATGGAGGAATCCAAGAAAAATAACCGGAGACAAGACACAGTATCACACTTGCCCATCATCTTCATGCCGACCCGGTACCCGCCCATCCGCTCTCCTGGAACTTGAAATACATGAAACGTATTTCCCCCATAAAGGGGTTAGCTGTCGAATAGCTAGTGCAAGTATAACAGTATGAAACACAATACTCCTCGACAATAAAGTAAATGTAATCCGTCAATTCATCAATTCAAGACTAGTATTCCGGAATAACTAAAATCTCATGACGTATGTGAATGCCGTAGAAACAGTTCGTTCATATCATACACCGTTACATGTAGGAATGCCGTCAAAACGGTGCGTTCATTACAGGCCAACAATACATATATGAATGCCATAAAAACGGTTCGTTCATATCATACCATCAATACCTCTTACTTTCAAAGTCGAGAACGTACAATCATAAATGTATATTTGCCTTGAATAATCGACGACGCAACGAACGGAATGGAAAGTCACCGACGAATGCTAGGAACCATCGAAACCGAACCTAGCAATTCGAAGAATACAATCACAACAGATTCTAAACGAATACGGAATTGGAATACGCCCGGAAACCCGCCTACGATTCATGTATATTCGTATAAAAACGACAACGAGGGCGGACCACAACCAAACCCTCTCGATTTCGTAAAAATCACGAAATATACCATGAATCCGTAGGGAAACTAAGAGTACCAACAAGACTAATCATATTCATCATGAATTACTCAGCAAAACCGAATGAATCGGACGAAACCGCGAAAATCCCCAAATCTCCCCAAAAGTAGGGTTCTAGAGATCTAACCTTGATTCGCTGGATCGAAGGACGTTATAGGATGATTGATCAGTGATATAAATTCAGAAACTTCGTGGATTTGTTGTTTAACAACATGGCTTCATCTCCTCCAAAGATCTAGCCGCGGACCGGAGAGAAAGGAAATGAAAAATGAATGAAAAAGTGGCTGCTCTGTCATTTATATACTGGGCCAGAACTAGCGTGTGCTAGCCTTCCTGGACTAGCGTGCGCTATCGGCCAGTATCGGCCCAGCACTCTCGGCCATGGCCCGCATGACCCGGCACCACCGACCAATTTTGCCGACCATGACTCGTCCGCCCGACTCCCGCTAGTGTGCGCTACGGCCGGAAGCCTGCGCGCGCTAGCCGACCTGTCCAGTAGCCTATGGACTAGCAAGCTCATCCCGGTAACGTACGCTAGTCGGCCGACAGCGTGCGCTACCCCTACCGGTCAGCGTGCTCAACGACCGGCAGTAGCGTGCGCTACCTGCCGATCCTACCCGAGTCCAGAACCTCAGAATCCCTCTGCCCAAGCCCGATAACAGACGCTGGCCGATTGACTCAGGCGCTTACATCGCTGAAGAAGCGCAGCTGCCCTCGGCCGTAGCGTGTGCTATGCCGGTTCTCGCCGTGCTGCCGGTCGATGCCCGCCATCGTCCGGCGGAACCCGCAACCGTCGGCGATGCGACCACCGGTGCTCGGCGACTCGATTTCCGAAACGCATTTTAACGAACACGACGAAAAGTTCGCGGACGACATCAACGACTCGAAATGAATACGTAATGCAATAATTAATCATACGCGACCAAGAAAAGAGTCGAGACGACGAATACAAATACGAATACCCATAACTTTGGGTAAATTACAAAATGGCCCAAAACGTCCGAAAATCACGATACGTGATCGAATAACCAAACCGAAGTTCACAACACTTCTATCAAAGTTAAACGGACTTACGGGAAACTCGAAACAGCAGTTTAGAACGAGATTCGCAAGAATCGAACTCAAATGCGGAAAAGTCGCTAAAAAGCACGGAACTCAACAAAACGACACCGAAACGAACTCGGATGTCAAAAAGTGTAGAATTAATCATTCTCAGGGTGACGAAACGGTCCCAAGCGAGTTGTCAAAACGGACTTCCGCCAAAAATAGAAAATTACCGGGAATCAAAATTACGGGTATTACATCTAATGCTTCGAGAATCGTCCCAATCGGATAAGTAACGAAGGGGATATGGTCAAAACAGTTTCTGGTAAAAGTGAGGCCACGACGACGCAATTAGAGGAGGCCCCCGATGAGCTTCTTTGTCCGGCACATGCCACCGTTTCGGCAATATCTCCTTCGCTATTTATCTGATTGGGTCGATTCTTGCTGCTACGGGAGTCTAATTTAAAGGCCTACGACATGGGGCCAGATTGATACGATAATCTTAGATTTTGTGGACACTTCCGGATATTTTTTGCCGTTTCTCAATTATTGTTCCTCCATTATTTTGGTCATATCTCCTTCGTTATTCGTCCGATTGGGTCGAATTAAGCAGCGTTGGAAAGATTATTCAAAATACTATAGATCTAAAAATCAAAATCGAAATTTGATTCCCGGATTCATGGTGAGAGGCTCGAATAAAAGGAAGGACACATTCTGGGATATATTCGGCGGATCTACAGGTGATAGACTCTTGAAAATAACAAAATATCATCACGGGACACTATAAATAAATATCCGTGCAATCCTGGACAAAAAAATTGAATTTTTATTTCGAAAATTTTTCAGGTGATTTTCCCTAGGCCCTAGGGGAAATGATCGAAAGTTGGAAATTTTGGATTCTGGTTCGTAATCGATATTTGATCACATATAGTTATAGGTCTTCGAATAAGGTTTCTAATGCTTCGAGAATCGTCCCAATCGGATAAGTAACGAAGGAGATATGGTCAAAACAGTTTCTGGTAAAAGTGAGGCCACGACGACGCAATTAGAGGAGGCCCCCGATGAGTTTCTTTGTCCGGTACATGCCATCGTTTCGGCAATATCTCCGTTGTTATTTCTCGGATTGGGTCGATTTTTGCTGCTACGGGAGGCTAATTCAAAGGCCTACGACAT
Source organism: Orobanche coerulescens (assembly GCA_033398695.1). Lineage (NCBI taxonomy): Eukaryota > Viridiplantae > Streptophyta > Magnoliopsida > Lamiales > Orobanchaceae > Orobanche > Orobanche coerulescens. Next base: position 62,320 of record JAWKAU010000175.1, on the reverse strand, counting down.
GGGGCCAGACCGATACGATAATCTTCAATTTTGTGGACACTTCCAGATGTTTTTTGCCGTTTCTCAATTGTTGTTCCTCCATTGTTTTGGCCATATCGCCTTCGTTATTCGTCCGATTAGGTCGAATCAAGCGGCGTTGGAAAGATTATTCAAAGTAATATAGATTTAAAAAATCAAAATCGAAATTTGATTCTCGGATTCATAGTGAGAGGCTCAAATAAAAGGAAGGGCACATTCTGGGATATATTCGGCGGATCTACAGGTGATAAACTCTTGAAAATAACAAAATCTCATCACGGGACACTATAAATAAATATCCGTGCAATCGTAGACAAAAAAAACAAATTTTTATTTCGGAAATTTTTCAGGTGATTTTCCCTAGGGGTACCCCTAGGGGAAATGATCGAAAGTTGGAAATTTTGGATTCCGGTTCGTAATCGATATTTGATGACAAAAAGTTATAGGTCTTCGAATAAGGTTTCTAATTCTTCGAGAATCGTCCCAATCGGATAAGTAACGAAGGAGATATGGTCAAAACAGTTTCTGGTAAAAGTGAGGCCACGACGACGCAATTAGAGGAGGCCCCCGATGAGCTTCTTTGTCCGGCACATGCCACCGTTTCGGCAATATCTCCTTCGCTATTTATCGGATTGGGTCGATTCTTTCTGCTACGGGAGGCTAATTCAAAGGCCTACGACATGGGGCCAGATTGATACGATAATCTTAGATTTTGTGGACACTTCCGGATGTTTTTTGCCGTTTCTCAATTGCTGTTCCTCCATTATTTTGGCCATATCTCCTTCGTTATTCGTCCGATTGGGTCGAATCAAGCAGCGTTGGAAAGATTATTCAAAATACTATAGATCTAAAAAATCAAAATCGAAATTTGATTCCCGGATTCATGGTGAGAGGCTCAAATAAAAGGAAGGACACATTCTGGGATATATTCGGCGGATCTACGGGTGATAGACTCTTGAAAATAACAAAATCTTATCATGGGATACTATAAATAAATATTCGTGCAATCCTGGACAAAAAAATTGAATTTTTATTTCGAAAATTTTTCAGGTGATTTTCCCTAGGCCCTAGGGGAAATGATCGAAAGTTGGAAATTTTGGATTCTGGTTCGTAATCGATATTTGATCACATATAGTTATAGGTATTCGAATAAGGTTTCTAACGCTTCCAGAATCGTCCCAATCGGATAAGTAACGAAGGAGATATGGTCAAAACAGTTTCTGGTAAAAGTGAGGCCACGACGACGCAATTAGAGGAGGCCCCCGATGAGTTTCTTTGTCCGGTACATGCCATCGTTTCGGCAATATCTCCTTTGTTATTTCTCGGATTGGGTCGATTCTTGCGGCTACGGGAGGCTAATTCAAAGGCCTACGACATGGGGCCAGATCGATACGATAATCTTCAATTTTGTGGACACTTCCGGATGTTTTTTGTCGTTTCTCAATTGTTGTTCCTCCATTGTTTTGGCCATATCGCCTTCGTTATTCGTCCGATTAGGTCGAATCAAGCGGCGTTGGAAAGATTATTCAAAGTAATATAGATCTAAAAAATCAAAATCGAAATTTGATTCCCGGATTCATGGTGAGAGGCTCAAATAAAAGGAAGGGCACATTCTGGGATATATTCGGCGAATCTACAGGTGATAGACTCTTGAAAATAACAAAATCTCATCACGGGACACTATAAATAAATATCCGTGCAATTGTAGACAAAAAAAATAAATTTTTATTTCGAAAATTTTTCAGGTGATTTTCCCTAGCGGTACCCCTAGGGGAAATGATCGAAAGTTGGAAATTTTGGATTCCAGTTCAATATCGATATTTGATGACAAAAAAGTTATAGGTATTCGAATAAGGTTTCTAATGCTTCGAGAATCGTCCCAATCGGATAAGTAACGAAGGAGATATGGTCAAAACAGTTTCTGGTAAAAGTGAGGCCACGACGAGGCAATTAGAGGAGGCCCCCGATGAGCTTCTTTGTCCGGCACATGCCACCGTTTCGGCAATATCTCCTTCGCTATTTATTGGATTGGGTCGATTCTTGCTGCTACGGGAGGCTAATTCAAAGGCCTACGACATGGGGCCAGATTGATACGATAATCTTAGATTTTGTGGACACTTCCGGATGTTTTTTGCCGTTTCTCAATTGCTGTTCCTCCATTATTTTGGCCATATCTCCTTCGTTATTCGTTCGATTGGGTCGAATCAAGCAGTGTTGGAAAGATTATTCAAAATACTATAGATCTAAAAAATCAAAATCGAAATTTGATTCCCGGATTCATGGTGAGAGGCTCAAATAAAAGGAAGGCCACATTCTGGGATATATTCGGCGGATCTACGGGTGATAGACTTTTGAAAATAACAAAATCTCATCACGGGACACTATAAATAAATATCCGTGCAATCCTGGACAAAAAAATTGAATTTTTATTTCGAAAATTTTTCAGGTGATTTTCCCTATGCCCTAGGGGAAATGATCGAAAGTTGGAAATTTTGGATTCTGGTTTGTAATCGATATTTGATCACATATAGTTATAGGTCTTCGAATAAGGTTTCTAACGCTTCGAGAATCGTCCCAATCGGATAAGTAACGAAGGAGATATGATCAAAACAGTTTCTGGTAAAAGTGAGGCCACGACGACGCAATTAGAGGAGGCCCCCGATGAGTTTCTTTGTCCGGTACATGCCATCGTTTCGGAAATATCTCCTTCGTTATTTCTCGGATTGGGTCGATTCTTGCTGCTACGGGAGACTAATTCAAAGGCCTACGACATGGGGCCATATCGATACGATAATCTTCAATTTTGTGGATACTTCCGGATGTTTTTTGCCGTTTCTCAATTGTTGTTCCTCCATTGTTTTGGCCATATCGCCTTCGTTATTCGTCCGATTAAGGCGAATCAAGCGGCGTTGGAAAGATTATTCAAAGTAATATAGATCTAAAAAATCAAAATCGAAATATGATACCCGGATTCATGGTGAGAGGCTCAAATAAAAGGAAGGGCACATTCTGGGATATATTCGGCGGATCTACAGGTGATAGACTCTTGAAAATAACAAAATCTCATCACGGGACACTATAAATAAATATATGTGCAATCCTGGACAAAAAAATTGAATTTTTATTTCGAAAAATTTTCAGGTGATTTTCCCTAGGGGAAATGATCGAAAGTTGGAAATTTTGGATTCTGGTTCGTAATCGATATTTGATCACATAAAGTTATAGGTCTTCGAATAAGGTTTCTAACACTTCGAGAATCGTCCCAATCGGATAAGTAACGAAGGAGATATGGTCAAAACAGTTTCTGGTAAAAGTGAGGCCATGACGACGCAATTAGAGGAGGCCCCCGATGAGCTTCTTTGTCCGGCACATGCCACCCTTTCGGCAATATCTCCTTCGTTATTTATCGGATTGGGTCGATTCTTGCTGCTACGGAGGCTAATTCAAAGGCCTACGACATGGGGCCAGATCGATACGATAATCTTTAATTTTGTGGACACTTCCGAATGTTTTTTGCCGTTTCTCAATTGGTGTTCCTCCATTGTTTTGGCCATATCTCCTTCGTTATTCGTCCGATTGTGTCGAATCAAGCGGCGTTGGAAAGATTATTCAAAGTACTATAGATCTAAAAAATCAAAATCAAAATTTGATTCCCGGATTCATGGTGAGAGGCTCAAATAAAAGGAAGGGCACTATAAATCTCATCACGGGACACTATAAATAAATATCCGTGCAATCCTCGACAAAAAAATTGAATTTTTATTTCGAAAATTTTTCAGGTGATTTTCCCTAGGGGTACCCCTAGGGGAAATGATCGAAAGTTGAAAATTTTGGATTCCGGTTCGTAATCGATATTTGATCACATAAAGTTATAGGTCTTCGAATAAGGTTTCTAACGCTTCGAGAATCGACCCAATCGGATAAGTAACGAAGGACATATGGTCAAAACAGTTTCTGGTAAAAGTGAGGCCACGACGACGCAATTAGAGGAGGCCCCCGATGAGCTTCTTTGTCCGGCACATGCCACCGTTTCGGCAATATCTGCTTCGTTATTTATCGGATTGGGTCGATTCTTGCTTCTACAGGGGGCTAATTCAAAGGCCTACGACATGGGGCCACATCGATACGATAATCTTCAATTTTCTGGACACTTCCGGATGTTTTTTGCCGTTTCTCAATTGATGTTCCTCCAATCTTTTGGCCATATCTCCTTCGTTATTCGTCCGATTGGGTCGAATCAAGCGGCGTTGGAAAGATTATTCAAAGTAATATAGATCTAAAAAATCAAAATTGAAATTTGATACCCGGATTCATGGTGAGAGGCTCAAATAAAAGGAAGGGCACATTCTGGGATATATTCGGCGGATCTACAGGTGATAGACTCTTGAAAATAACAAAATCTCATCACGGGACACTATAAATAAATATCCGTGCAATCGTAGACAAAAAAAATAAATTTTTATTTCGAAAATTTTTCAGGTGATTTTCCCTAGGGGCACCCCTAGGGGAAATGATCGAAAGTTGGAAATTTTGGATTCCGATTCGTAATCGATATTTGATGACAAAAAGTTATAGGTCTTCGAATAAGGTTTCTAATGCTTCGAGAATCGTCCCAATCGGATAAGTAACGAAGGAGATATGGTCAAAACAGTTTCTGGTAAAAGTGAGGCCACGACGACGCAATTAGATGAGGCCCCCGATGAGCTTCTTTGTCCGGCACATGCCACCGTTTCGGCAATATCTCCTTCGCTATTTATAGGATTGGGTCGATTCTTGCTGCTACGGGAGGCTAATTCAAAGGCCTACGACATGGGGCCAAATTGATACGATAATCTTAGATTTTGTGGACACTTCCGGATGTTTTTTGCCGTTTCTCAATTGCTGTTCCTCCATTATTTTGGCCATATCTCTTTCGTTATTCGTCCGATTGGGTCGAATCAAGTGGATTTGGAAAGATTATTCAAAGTAATATTGATCTAAAAAATCAAAATCGAAATTTGATTCCCGAATTCATGGTGAGAGGCTCAAATAAAAGGAAGGGCACATTCTGGGATATATTCGGCGGATCTACAGGTGATAGACTCTTGAAAATAACAAAATATAATCACGGGACACTACAAAAAAATATCCGTGCAATCCTGGACAAAAAAATTGAATTTTTATTTCGAAAATTTTTCAGGTGATTTTCCCTAGGGGTACCCCTAGGGGAAATGATCGAAAGTTGGAAATTTTGGATTCCGGTTCGTAATCGATATTTGATCACATAAAGTTATAGGTCTTCGAATAAGGTTTCTAAAGCTTCGAGAATCGTCCCAATCGGATAAGTAACGAAGGAGATATGGTCAAAACAGTTTCTGGTAAAAGTAAGGTCACGACGACGCAATTAGAGGAGGCCCCCGATGAGCTTCTTTGTCCGGCACATGCCACCGTTTCGGTAATATCTCCTTCGTTATTTATCGGATTGGGTCGATTCTTGCTGCTACGGGAGGTTAATTCAAAGGCCTACGACATGGGGCCAGATAGATACGATAACCTTCAATTTTGTGGACACTTCCGGATGTTTTTTGCCGTTTCTCAATTGATGTTCCTTCATTGTTTTGGCCATATCTCCTTCGTTATTCGTCCGATTGGGTCGAATCAAGAGGCGTTGGAAAGATTAATCAAAGTACTATAGATCTAAAAAATCAAAATCGAAATTTGATTCCGGATTCATGGTGAGAGGCTCAAATAAAAGGAAGGGCACATTCTGTGATATATTCGGCGGATCTAGAGGTGATAGACTCATGAAAACAACAAAATCTCATCACGGAACACTATAAATAAATATCCGTGCAATCCTGGGCAAAAAAATCGAATATTTATTTCAAAAAAATTTCAGGTGATTTTTCATAGGGGTACCCCTAGGGGAAATGATCGAAAGTTGGAAATTTGGATTAGGTCAGAATCGATATTTGATGACAAAAAGTTATAGGTCTTCGAATAAGATTTCTAACGCTTAGAGAATCGTCCCAATCGGATAAGTAACGAAGGAGATACGGTCAAAATAGTTTCTCGTAAAAGTGAGGCCACGACGACGCAATTAGAGGAGGCCCCCGATGAGCTTCTTTGTCCGGCACATGCCACCGTTTCGGCAATATCTCCTTCGCTATTTATCGTATTGGGTCGATTCTTGCTGCTACAGGAGGCTAATTCAAAGGCCTACGATATGGGGCCAGATCGATACGGTAATCTTCAATTTTGTGGACACTTCCGGATGTTTTTTGCCGTTTCTCAATTGCTGTTCCTCCATTATTTTGGCCATATCTCCTTCGTTATTCGTCCGATTGGGTCGAATCAAGCGGCGTTAGAAAGATTAATCAAAGTACTATAGATCTAAAAAATCAAAATCGAAATTTGATTCCGAATTCATGGTGAGAGGCTCAAATAAAAGGAAGGGCACATTCTGGGATATATTCGGCGGATCTACAGGTGATAGACTCATGAAAATAACAAAATCTCATCACGGAACACTATAAATAAATATCCGTGCAATCCTGGGCAAAAAAATCGAATATTTATTTCAAAAAAATTTTAGGTGATTTTCCATAGGGGTACCCCTAGGGAAAATGATCGAAAGTTGGAAATTTTGGATTCCGGTTCGTAATCGATATTTGATGACAAAAAGTTATAAGTCTTCGAATAAGATTTCTAACGCTTCGAGAATCGTCCCAATCGGATAAGTAACGAAGGAGATACGGTCAAAACAGTTTCTCGTAAAAGTGAGGCCACGACGACGCAATTAGAGGAGGCCCCCGATGAGCTTCTTTGTCCGGCACATGCCACCGTTTCGGCAATATCTCCTTCGCTATTTATCGGATTGGGTCGATTCTTGCTGCTACAGGAGGCTAATTCAAAGGCCTACGACATGGGGCCAGATCGATACGGTAATCTTCAATTTTGTGGAAACATCCGGATGTTTTTTGTCATTTCTCAATTGCTATTCCTCCATTATTTTGGCCATATATCCTTCGTTATTCGTCCGATTGGGTCGAATCAAGCGGCGTTGGAAAGATTATTCAAAGTACTATAGATCAAAAAAATAAAAATCGAAATTTGATTCCCGGATTCATGGTGAGAGGCTCAAATAAAAGGAAGGGCACTATAAATCTCATCACGGGACACTATAAATAAATATCCGTGCAATCCTGGACAAAAAAATTGAATTTTTATTTCGAAAATTTTTCAGGTAATTTTCCCTAGGGGTACCCCTAGGGGAAATGATCGAAAGTTGGAAATTTGGGATTCCGGTTCGTAATCGATATTTGATCACATAAAGTTATAGGTCTTCGAATAAGGTTTCTAACGCTTCGAGAATCGTCCCAATCGGATAAGTAACGAAGGATATATGGTCAAAACAGTTTCTGGTCAAAGTGAGGCCACGACGACGCAATTAGAGGAGGCCCCCGATGAGCTTATTTGTCCGGCACATGCCACCGTCTCGGCAATATCTCCTTCGTTATTTATCGGATTGGGTCGATTCTTGCTGCTACGGGAGGCTAATTCAAAGGCCTACGACATGGGGCCAGATCGATACGATAATCTTAAATTTTGTGGACACTTCCGGATGTTTTTTGCCGTTTCTCAATTGTTCCTCCTCCATTATTTTGGCCATATCTCCTTTGTTATTCGTCCGATTGGGTCGAATCAAGCGGAGTTGGAATGATTATTCAAAGTAATATAGATCTAAAAAATCAAAATCAAAATTTGATTCCCGGATTCATGGTGAGAGGCTCAAATAAAAGGAAGGGCACATTCGGCGGATCTACAGGTGATAGACTCTTGCAAATAACAAAATCTCATCACGGGACACTATAAATAAATATCCGTGCAATCCTGGACAAAAAAATTGAATTTTTAAATCAAAAAATTTTCAGGTGATTTTCCCTAGGGGTACCCCTAGGGGAAATGATCGAAAGTTGGAAATTTTGGATTCCGGTTCGTAATCGATATTTGATCGCATAAAGTTATAGGTCTTCGAATAAGGTTTCTAACGCTTCAAAAATCGTCCCAATCAGATAAGTAACGAAGGAGATATGGTCAAAACAGTTTCTGGTAAAAGTGAGGTCACGACGACGCAATTAGAGGATGCCCCCGATGAGCTTCTTTGTCCGGCACATGCCACCGTTTCGGTAATATCTCCTTCGTTATTTATCAGATTGGGTCGATTCTTGATGCTACGGGAGGCTAATTCAAAGGCCTACGACATGGGGCCAGATCGATACGATAATCTTCAATTTTGTGGACACTTCCGGATGTTTTTTGCCGTTTCTCAATTGATGTTCCTCCATTGTTTTGGCCATATCTCCTTCGTTATTCGTCCGATTGGGTTGAATCAAGCGGTGTTGGAAAGATTAATCAAAGTACTATAGATCTAAAAAATCAAAATCGAAATTTGATTCCGGATTCATGGTGAGAGGCTCAAATAAAAGGAAGGGCACATTCTGGGATATATTCGGCGGATCTACAGGTGATAGACTCATGAAAATAACAAAATCTCATCACGGAACACTATAAATAAATATCCGTGCAATCCTGGGCAAAAAAATCGAATATTTATTTCAAAAAAAATTCAGGTGATTTTCCATAGGGGTACCCCTAGGGGAAATGATCGAAAGTTGGAAATTTTGGATTCCGGTTCGTAATCGATATTTGATGACAAAAAGTTATAGGTCTTCGAATAAGATTTCTAACGCTTCGAGAATCGTCCCAGTCGGATAAGTAACGAAGGAGATACGGTCAAAACAGTTTCTCGTAAAAGTGAGGCCACGACGACGCAATTAGAGGAGGCCCCCGATGAGCTTCTTTGTGCGGCACATGCCACCGTTTCGGCAATATATCCTTCGCTATTTATCGGTTTGGGTCGATTCTTGCTGCTACAGGAGGATAATTCAAAGGCCTACGACATGGGGCCAGATCGATACGGTAATCTTCAATTTTGTGGACACTTCCGGATGTTTTTTGTCGTTTCTCAATTGCTGTTCCTCCATTATTTTGGCTATATCTCCTTCGTTATTCGTCCGATTGGGTCGAATCAAGCGGCGTTGGAAAGATTATTCAACGTACTATGGATCTAAAAAATCAAAATCGAAATTTGATTCCCAGATTCATGGTGAGAGGCTCAAATAAAAGGAAGCACACATTCTTGGATATATTCGGCGGATCTACACGTGATAGACTCTTGAAAATAACAAAATCTCATCATGGGACACTATAAATAAATATCCGTGCAATCCTGGACAAAAAATTGAATTTTTATTTCGAAAATTTTTCAGGTGATTTTCCCTAGGGGTACCCCTAAGGGAAATGATCGAAAGTTGGAAATTTTGGATTCCGGTTCGTAATCAATATTTGATCACATAAAGTTATAGGTCTTCGAATAAGGTTTCTAACGCTTCCAGAATCGTCCCAATCGGATAAGTAACGAAGGAGATATGGTCAAAACAGTTTCTGGTAAAAGTGAGGCCACGACGACGCAATTAGAGGAGGCCCCCGATGAGCTTCTTTGTCCGGCACATGCCACCGTTTCGGCAATATCTCCTTCGTTATTTATTGGATTGGGTCAATTCTTGTTGCTACGGGAGGCTAATTCAAAGGCCTACGACATGGGGCCAGATCGATACGATAATCTTCAATTTTGTGGACACTTCCGGATGTATTTTGCCATTTCTCAATTGCCATTCCTCCATTGTTTTGGCCATATCTCCTTTGTTATTCGTCCGATTGGGTCGAATCAAGTGGCGTTGGAAAGATTATTCAAAGTACTATAGATCTAAAAAATCAAAATCGAAATTTGATTCCCGGATTCATGGTGAGAGGCTCAAATAAAAGGAAGGGCACTATAAATCTCATCACGGGACACTATAAATAAATATCCGTGCAATCCTGGACAAAAAAATTGAATTTTTATTTCGAAAATTTTTGAGGTGATTTTCCCTAGGCGTACCCCTAGGGGAAATGATCGAAAGTTGGAAATTTTGGATTCCGGTTCGTAATCGATATTTGATCACATAAAGTTATAGGTTTTCGAATAAGGTTTCTAACGCTTCGAGAATTATCCCAATCGGATAAGTAACGAAGGAGATATGGTCAAAACAGTTTCTGGTAAAAGTGAGGCCACGACGACGCAATTAGAGGAGGCCCCCGATGAGCTTCTTTGTCCGGCACATGCCACCGTTTCGGCAATATCTCCTTCGCTATTTATCGGATTGGGTCGATTCTTGCTGCTACATGAGGCTAATTCAAAGGCCTACGACATGGGGCCAGATCGATACGGTAATCTTCAATTTTGTGGACACTTCCGGATGTTTTTTGCCGTTTCTCAATTGCTGTTCCTCCATTATTTTGGCCATATCTCCTTCGTTATTCGTCCGATTGGGTCGAATCAAGCGGCGTTGGAAAGATTATTCAAAGTACTATAGATCTAAAAAATAAAAATCAAAATTTGATTCCCGGATTCATGGTGAGAGGCTCAAATAAACGGAAGGGCACTATAAATCTCATCACGGGACACTATAAATAAATATTCGTGCAATCCTGGACAAAAAAATTAAATTTTTATTTCGAAAATTTTTCAGGTGATTTTCCCTAGGGGTACCCCTAGGGGAAATGATCGAAAGTTGGAAATTTTGGATTCCGGTTCGTAATCAATATTTGATGACAAAAAGTTATAGGTCTTCGAATAAGGTTTCTAACGCTTCGAGAATCGTCCCAATCGGATAAGTAACGAAGGAGATACGGTCAAAACAGTTTCTCGTAAAAGTGAGGCCACGACGACGCAATTAGAGGAGGCCCCCGATGAGCTTCTTTGTCCGGCACATGCCACTAGTGCTGTTATCGGACCGGTTCGGACCGGGTTTCAACAAAACCGGGACCGGTCCGATAACTTGTCGGATGCATCCGGACCGGACCGGTAAGAATGCCGGATCTATTTTCGGAACCGGGACCGGCCCGATAAAAACCGGATGCTTATCCGTACCGAATCGAAAACCCGGGATCCGGACCGAACTTGAATTCTATTGAGCTGAAGTTCAGATGCTGAAGGCTAACAACCTGAAATTAAAACCTGCTAAAAATACATACCTTCTTAAAAAATTGAATTTTAAAGACAACCACATCCACATACACATACACATTTTACATTCAAAATAATTACATTCATCCTCAAAAATATATTTTTATTATTGACTAGTAGCAAAAACAAAAGATAAGAGAAAATGCATCTTCAATCTTGAATCTTGAATCTTGAGTTCTTGACCTTGACTCAAGTGGTAGAAATAGAGGTAGTTTCTCCCAAACAATCCTACAAACAATCAACATAGATGCACAAATTAGTATCACAAAATCTCAAAATTCATTGTTGGTTGTTTTTTGTAGTCTAAATATTTATGTCAAACAAAAGTAAGTAATACACCATAAAGGAGGAGACCAAACAAGTGACATTTAACAAATAAATTGGGAATATTGTGGCAAGTAGAAATGAGAATATTACCTTGGCGAAGTCGTACTCTAAATGCACATCATCATCTTCTTCTTCAAGCTACATCCAAAATCAAGTAAAAAACAACCATAGACAGAAGTCAAGAAACAAAACGTATACATAATACATCCACAAGTTAAAGGAAAAAACTAAATAAAGAAATACATACAATACTTCGCCCATGCCCTTTCTTCATTCCATACAACTCTTTCACCCAATCACCTCCACAAAGAAGCATCTCCACTGTCTCAACTTTCATAGAAGATCTTTTTGGATCAATAATTCTTTGCTCGCACTAAAAGTTGCTTCTGAAGCAACACTAGTGATAGGAATAGAGAGAATATCTTTGGCCATCTTACTAAGAATTGGATATTTTAGTTCGTTAGCCATCCACCATTGTAACACATTGAACTTATTCCCCCCGGATGGATCTTTAATGGGTTTTTCTTCAACATAAAGATCAAGATCAGACTTCACTTTATCAACTAAATCGACAGTGTCTAGGTACACCTCAAAACTCCTTTTTCCCAACCCAGAACTTGAACAAGCACATTACGGTTTACCATAACTTTGGGTTCCATTATCTTTCTTGTATGTACTTTCATAAACCTTAAACAAAGAAGATATGCAATTTGACACCAATTCCTTATTTTCTTTTGCATCATCACCATCTGGATACATGGATATATAAACCCACGTGATAAAAACCATTTTATACCTGTACAAGATATATCATATAAGCAGCCCACGTAATGAACAAACAAATAAAATAGCACTGTCATATAAACAACTCAGAAAATAGCATCACTAGTATGATGTACTGGGAGTGGGAGTTAACCTGATCATTCAAAATTACTGGAGCCTCATGCTTGCATTTATCAGTCCCATATTAGGAGTCACACAAAATCAGTATATGCTTAAGCTTCCATCTATTTTTCATGCTAAAATAGGTTATTTCTGACTCATCTCAATATAACCTAAGTTCACACTTATCCTTGTTCGGCTTCATTATCATCAGCCTTTTACTTTTGTTCTTAAGTATACCGCATTCTCTACTTGTTACTATAGGTTATTTTCGTCATCTTAACAGAGCCTATGGCCCTATACCCTCCATGTAGCTACATGATCCTCATCTTTCACTTTGTTAAATTCAAGATCGTCTGCTTTACACAGAATGCAAGTATTACAACAGGTTAAAATTCTACACATCTCAAAATAGCCTGAGTCCATACTTCTGTGTTCAGCGACATGTTCCCCATCTTGCACTATTCAATTTATTACTATCATACCCATATTTAAAGATTATATAGTTCATTCCTATCCGACCACTTTATTCCAAGTAATAGTAGGGTGATTCTTCCTAGGATTCCATTGAAGCAAACTGACATATGTTACTGATGATATTTCTTAAGAGCATCACTACAATTGTTTTTGTATCTTTCTTTTTACATGTTCAGATAAGATGCCATTGAATTTTGGATATAGAGAATCAGATTTGTATCACTGACATATAAACAACTCAGAAAATAGTATCACTAGCATATAGAGAATCAGATTTGTTTACCTTGGATCAAGAAAAGCACCAATTGATATTAAGATATTGCTTTGCGACCAATACTTGTCGTATTTCATTTTCATTTCAGCAGCCATCATTTGCAAGTGAGGCTTGGTGGTCAATTGAGCATTCTCATCCAACAACCTTTTGACCCTCCAAAGCTCGGCCAAAAATAAATTTACAGTCGGATAAGAAGTGCCACTTATAATCTCTGTAACATCCGCAAACACAACTAGAAACATGCAAATATCATCAACCATTTCCCAATCACTATCATTTGGCAAATAGTGGAGAAATGACGCATTCTCCTCCGCATACCTTGGCCAAATAGTTTTATATCCACAAGCAGTGGACAACATTTTCCACGTTGAATTCCATCTTGTTTTAGTGTCCAGAACTTGCATTCTACCCACAAGTTCCAACTATTTAACTATTTTTGCAAATTGTTTGCATCTTCCCTCAGAGTTCAACAAATATTTGACACCTCCTCTTATTTTATCGACCACTGTTTTGATAACATCAAGGCCATCTTGAACAAGTAAGTTCAAGATATGTGCACAACAACGAACATGGAATAATTGGCCACCTAAAACTAGGTTTTTCTTATTAGTAAAGTCTACCTTCAATCGTGCAATACAATTATCGTTGGCGGATGCATTATCAACACTAATAGACACAACTTTATCCTTTATACGCCAATCATCCATGACCCTTATCAATTCCCTAGCAATTACCTCTCCCGAATGAGGGAGGTACATTAGTGAATGCCAAGACCCTCTTATGAAGTTGCCATTTCGAGTCAATAAAATGGCGATTACATACCATGTAACCAATTTTTTGTTCACTAGACCACCACAAGTCAAGAGTTAAACCGACTCGTTAACTTTAGACATCGCTTGTCTCATTTTCCCCTTCTCGCATTATAAAAATCGACAATCGACTTTACCATATGACGTGTTATCCTTCTATATCCTGGATATATTTCTCTCAAAAAACGATTAAAGATAACACCCTCCATCATCAGAAATGGGAATTCATGCCCTAACACCATATGAGCAGCAAGCTCTCTAACCTTACCGTGATTGTATTGCCATGTAGCAAGACATGGACCACTATCACTACCAACTATTGTATTGCCACTTAATTTTGATTGGATGGATCCTTTTTCATTTATCTCTTGGTTTAGGTGCAATTTTCTTTGAATACATTTTGTTGTCAAATGTTTATAAGCATTTGAGGTACTACCATTTTTTAGATCAATAGTGTACTTGGCCGGACACCACTTACATTTTCGCATTTTTGTGCCATCTGGGAGAGTGACAACAGTCATCTCTGTGTGGACGATTGATTTTTTTTCCCGCCCACGCTTCCCATATCCATTCTTTGAAGGGTCATCCCTAGCTCCGATCGACCCTTCAGTTTGGCTATCAGACATCAACAGGTCATTGGAAACTAAGTCCAAATGTTCCCCAATCTCAAGCCCTTCTATGGTCTCATCAGCATCATCAAAATCATCCATTTGAACGTATGAATCTTGTGACATCATGGGAATCGTCGAGGAATCTTCAAATGACATAACATGGAGAGTTAATAACAGCAGGGTTTTTCTAATGCATTACTAAATAGAATAATAACAGCAGGGTTTTTCAAATGACATAACATGGTTTTTACTCCACAATCAAGTTTTTTTTTAAAAAAAAACTAACAGTACATGCTTCCTCAAATAACGGTTCCTGCAAGTTTCATGAGTTTTTTTTTTACATCACTGTCACGGCAAGAATAATAACTCCCATGACAAATCCATAACGGTATGTCTGTAATTTCAAAAGATTACTGTTTTTTTTTTGTACATCACAACTCATATGTACATCACTTTCACTTTTTTCTTTTTGGCTCTCTTGCAGTGATTGGTATTATTAGAACCTGATCAAAGAATTGGCAGCTGTATACCATGCAGAATGTCTCACATACTGCCAAGAACTTTTGGAACTTCAGAAAAAATTAGATGAGGCAAGTAATATGACCTCAACTTCCATGATATAGAATGTCTCACAACTGATATGTACAACAAGAATAATAACTCGTGAAAAGATTACTGTTTTTTTTAATCAGATGTGATGTACATATCAGTCTTTAATCAGATTACAGCAAGAATAATAACTCGTGATATCATTACAGTTGTGATGTACATATCAGTCTTTCTAAGACTACAGGCAAGGAGCGGTAGCCACTCGACATTACAAAGAAGCTTAATAGGAGAGAAAGCAACTCGCTATTTAAATAAGAAATAGGCTCTGACACCACATGACCGGGCCCTTACGGAGGTTAGTCCATTTAGTCCAACTCGATGGCATCATCAAGGTTTTATTCTATTCTTTACGCTAGGTTCCACTACCAGCGCTTGTTAAAGAGGTTATTTTGAAACCTTTTGAAAGAAGAGCAAGGTCCCAGTCCAGATTTTAAAAGATTACTGTTTTTTTTGTACAGCAAGATTTTTTTGTACAGCAAGATTTTTTGTACAGCAAGATTTTTGTACAGCAAGATTTCTGTACAGCAAGATTCGAAATCGAGCTTAAACTTACCCAATTGAAGAGGTTCGAGCTTTCGAGTTGAAGATCGAGGTTCGCGCTTTCGAGTTGAAGATCGAGGTTCGAGCTTTGCTGTTCTTCGAGATTGATTAGCTAGCTTCGAGATTGATGTTGAAGAGCATCAGATCGAAAGATTACTTCACGTGTTAAGGCTAATAAATTAGCTAGGGTTCTTCGAAAGATGAACGGACGGTGGGAGACTGGGAGGTGAGGCGGGTGAGGTGAGGTGAGGAGGTGACTTGAGTGCGGCAGGTGAGGTGAGGTGAGGAGGTGACTTGAGTGCGGCGGGGTGGGTGAGGGAATGAGGGAGACGAGTGAGTGAGTGAGAAATGTTAACCTAATTTTTGCTTTTATACCAAGGACTAAGGTCATGTTTGGTTAGTCTATTTATTATCGGGTTTTTTCCGGTTTTCTCGGTCCGGGTCTTATCGGTTTCGGTTCAATATTTAGAACTCGAATCCGAACTCGTTAATTGTCGGGTGAATTTCGGTCCCGGATTTTTCGGTCCGGTTCTTGATCGGGTTTCGGGTTCACTCGGACCATTAACAGCCCTACATGCCACCGTTTCGGCAATATCTCCTTCGTTATTTATCGGATTGGGTCGATTCTTGCTGCTACAGGAGGCTAATTCAAAGGCCTACGACATGGGGCCAGATCGATACGGTAATCTTCAATTTTGTGGACACTTCCGGATGTTTTTTGCCGTTTCTCAATTGGCCATATCTCCTTCGTTATTCGTCCGATTGGGTCGAATCAAGCGGCGTTGGAAAGATTATTCAAAGTACTATAGATCTAAAAAATAAAAATCGAAATTTGATTCCCGGATTCATGGTGAGAGGCTCAAATAAAAGGAAGGGCACTATAAATCTCATCACGGGACACTATAAATACATATCCGTGCAATCCTGGATAAAAAAATTAAATTTTTATTTCGAAAATTTTTCAGGTGATTTTCCCTAGGGGTACCCCTAGGGGAAATGATCGAAAGTTGGAAATTTTGGATTCCGGTTCGTAATCGATATTTGATCACATAAAGTTATAGGTCTTCGAATAAGGTTTCTAACGCTTCGAGAATCGTCCCAATCGGATAAGTAACGAAGGAGATATGGTCAAAACAGTTTCTGATAAAAGTGAGGCCACGACGACGCAATTAGAGGAGGCCCCCGATGGGCTTCTTTTTCCGGCACATGCCACCGTTTTGGCAATATCTCCTTCGTTATTTATCGGATTGGGTCGATTCTTGCTGCTACGGGAGGCTAATTCAAAGGCCTACGACATGGGGCCAGATCGATACGATAATCTTCAATTTTGTGGACATTTCCGGATATTTTTTGCCGTTTCTCAATTGATGTTCCTCCATTGTTTTGGCCATATCTCCTTCGCTATTCGTCCGATTGGGTCGAATCAAGCGGAGTTGGAAAGATTATCCAAAGTACTATAGATCTAAAAAATCAAAATTGAAATTTGATTCCCGGATTCATGGTGAGAGGCTGAAATAAAAGGAAGGACACATTCTGGGATATATTCGGCGGATCTACAGGTGATAGACTCTTGAAAATAACAAAATCTCATCACGGGACACTATAAATAAATATCCGTGCAATCCTGGATAAAAAAATTGAATTTTTATTTCGAAAACTTTTCAGGTGATTTTCCCTAGGGGTACCCCTAGGGGAAATGATCGAAAGTTGGAAATTTTGGATTCTGGTTCGTAATCGATATTTGATCACATAAAGTTATAGGTCTTCGAATAAGGTTTCTAACGCTTCGAGAATCGTCCCAATCGGATAAGTAACGAAGGAGTGGTCAAAACAGTTTCTGGTAAAAGTGAGGTCACGACGACGCAATTAGAGGAGGCCCCCGATGAGCTTCTTTGTCCGGCACATGCCACCGTTTCGGTAATATCTCCTTCGTTATTTATCGGATTGGGTCGATTCTTGCTGCTACGGGAGGCTAATTCAAAGGCCTACGACATGGGGCCAGATCGATACGATAATCTTCAATTTTGTGGACACTTCCGGATGTTTTTTGCCGTGTCTCAATTGATGTTCCTCCATTGTTTTGGCCATATCTCCTTTGTTATTCGTCCGATTGGGTCGAATCAAGCGGCGTTGGAAAGATTATTCAAAGTACTATAGATTTAAAAAATCAAAATTAAAATTTGATTCCGGATTCATGGTGAGAGGCTCAAATAAAAGGAAGGGCACATTCTGGGATATATTCGGCGGATCTACAGGTGATAGACTATTGAAAATAACAAAATCTCATCACGGGACACTATAAATAAATATCCGTGCAATCCTGGACAAAAAAACTGAATTATTATTTCGAAAATTTTTCAGGTGATTTTCCCTATGGGTACCCCTAGGGGAAATGATCGAAAGTTGGAAATTTTGGATTCCGGTTCGTAATCGATATTTGATCACATAAAGTTATAGGTCTTCGAATAAGGCTTCTAACGCTTCGAGAATCGTCCCAATCGGATAAGTAACGAAGGAGATATGGTCAAAACAGTTTCTGGTAAAAGTGAGGCCACGGCGACGCAATTAGAGGAGGCCTCCGATGAGCTTCTTTGTCCGGCACATACCACCGTTTCGGCAATATCTCCTTCGTTATTTATCAGATTGGGTCGATTCTTGCTGCTACGGGAGGCTAATTCAAAGGCCTACGACATGGGGCCAGATCGATACGATAATCTTCAATTTTGTGGACACTTCCGGATGTTTTTTGCCGTTTCTCAATTGTTGTTCCTCCATTATTTTGGCCATATCTCCTTCGTTATTCGTCCGATTGGGTCGAATCAAGCGGAGTTGGAAAGATTATTCAAAGTAATATAGATCTAAAAAATCAAAATTGAAATTTGATTCCCGGATTCATGGTGAGAGGCTCAAATAAAAGGAAGGGCACATTCTGGGATATATTCGGTGGATCTACAGGTGATAGACTCTTGAAAATAACAAAATCTCATCACGGGACACTATAAATAAATATCCGTGCAATTCTGGACAAAAAAATTGAATTTTTATTTCGAAAAATTTTCAGGTAATTTTCCCTAGGGGTACCCCTAGAGGAAATGATCGAAAGTTGTAAATTTTGGATTCCGGTTCGTAATCGATATTTGATCACATAAAGTTAAATGTCTTCGAATAAGGTTTCTAACGCTTCGAGAATCGTCCCAATCGGATAAGTAACGAAGTAGATATGGTCAAAACAGTTTCTGGTAAAAGTGAGGCCACGACGACGCAATTAGAGGAGGCCCCCGATGAGCTTTTTTGTCCGGCACATGCCACCGTTTCGGCAATATCTCCTTTGTTATTTATCGGATTGGGTCGATTCTTGCTGCTACGGGAGGCTAATTTAAAGGCCTACGACATGGGGCCAGATCGATACGATAATCTTCAATTTTGTGGACACTTCCGGATGTTTTTTGCCGTTTCTCAATTGTTGTTCCTCCATTGTTTTGGCCATATCTCCTTCGTTATTCGTCCGATTGGGTCGAATCAAGCGGCGTTGGAAAGATTATTCAAAGTACTATAGATCTAAAAAATCAGAATCGAAATTTGATTCCCGGATTCATGGTGAGAGGCTCAAATAAAAGTAAGGGCACTATAAATCTCATCGCAGGACACTATAAATAAATATCCGTGCAATCCTGGACAAAAAAATTGAATTTTTATTTCGAAAAATTTTCAGGTAATTTTCCCTAGGGGAAATGATCGAAAGTTGGAAATTTTGGATTCCGGTTCGTAATCGATATTTGATCACATAAAGTTAAATGTCTTCGAATAAGGTTTCTAACGCTTCGAGAATCGTCCCAATCGGATAAGTAACGAAGGAGATATGGTCAAAACAGTTTCTGGTAAAAGTGAGGCCACGACGACGCAATTAGAGGAGGCCCCCGATGAGCTTTTTTGTCCCGCACATGCCACCGTTTCGGCAATATCTCCTTCGTTATTTATCGGATTGGGTCGATTCTTGCTGCTACGGGAGGCTAATTCAAAGGCCTACGACATGGGGCCAAACCGATACGATAATCTTCAATTTTGTGGACACTTCCGGATATTTTTTGCCATTTCTGAATTGATGTTCCTCCATTGTTTTGACCATATCTCCTTCGTTATTCGTCCGATTGGGTCGAATCAAGCGGCGTTGGAAAGATTATTCAAAGTACTATAGATCTAATAAATCAGAATCGAAATTTAATTCCCGGATTCATGGTGAGAGGCTCAAATAAAAGGAAGGGCACTATAAATCTCATCACGGGACACTATAAATAAATATCCGTGCAATCCTGGACAAAAAAATTGAATTTTAATTTCGTAAATTTTTCAGGTGATTTTCCCTAGGGGTACCCCTAGGGGAAATGATCGAAAGTTGGAAATTTTGGATTTCGGTTCGTAATCGATATTTGATCACATAAAGTCTAACGCTTCGAGAATCGTCCCAATCGGATAACTAACGAAGGAGATATGGTCAAAACAGTTTCTGGTAAAAGTGAGGCCACGACGACGCAATTAGAGGAGGCCCCCGATGGGCTTCTTTTTCCGGCACATGCCACCGTTTCGGCAATATCTCCTTCGTTATTTATCGGATTGGGTCGATTCTTGCTGCTACGGGAGGCTAATTCAAAGGCCTACGACATGGGGCCAGATCGATACGATACTCTTCAATTTTGTGGACACTTCCGGATATTTTTTGCCGTTTTTCAATTGATGTTCCTCCATTGTTTTGACCATATCTCCTTCGTTATTCGTCCGATTGGGTCGAATCAAGCGGCGTTGGAAAGATTATTCAAAGTACTATAGATCTAATAAATCAGAATCGAAATTTGATTCCCGGATTCATGGTGAGAGGCTCAAATAAAAGGAAGGGCACTATAAATCTCATCACGGGACACTATAAATAAATATTCGTGCAATACTGGACAAAAAAATTGAATTTTTATTTCGAAAATTTTTCAGGTGATTTTCCCTAGGGGTACCCCTAAGGGAAATGATCGAAAGTTGGAAATTTTGGATTCCGATTCGTAATCGATATTTGATCACATAAAGTTAAATGTCTTCGAATAAGGTTTCTAACGCTTCGAGAATCGTCCCAATCGGATAAGTAACGAAGGATATATGGTCAAAACAGTTTCTGGTAAAAGTGAGGCCACAACGACGCAATTAGAGGAGGCCCCCGATGAGCTTTTTTGTCCGGCACATGCCACCGTTTCGGCAATATCTCCTTCGTTATTTATCGGATTGGGTCGATTCTTGCTGCTACGGGAGGCTAATTCAAAGGCCTACGATATGGGGCCAGATCGATACGATAATCTTCAATTTTGTGGACATTTCCGGATATTTTTTGTCGTTTCTCAATTGATGTTCCTCCATTGTTTTGGCCATATCTCCTTCGTTCTTCGTCCGATTGGGTCGAATCAAGCGGCGTTGGAAAGATTATTCAAAGTACTATAAAACTAAAAAATCAGAATCGAAATTTGATTCCCGGATTCATGGTGAGAGGCTCAAATAAAAGGAAGGGCACTATAAATCTCATCACGGGACACTATAAATAAATATCCGTGCAATCCTGGACAAAAAAATTGAATTTTTATTTCGAAAATTTTTCAGTGATTTTCCTGAGGGTACCCATAGGGGAAATGATCGAAAGTTAGAAATTTTGGATTCCGGTTCGTAATCGATATTTGATCACATAAAGTTAAATGTCTTCGAATAAGGTTTCTAACGCTTCGAGAATCGTCCCAATCGGATAAGTAACGAAGGAGATATGGTCAAAACAGTTTCTGGTAAAAGTGAGGCCACGACGATGCAATTAGAGGAGGCCCCCGATGAGCTTTTTTGTCCGGCACATGCCACCGTTTCGGCAATATCTCCTTTGTTATTTATCGGATTGGGTCGATTCTTGCTGCTATGGGAGGCTAATTCAAAGGCCTACGACATGGGGCCAGATCAATACGATAATCTTCAATTTTGTGGACACTTCCGGATATTTTTGCCGTTTCTCAATTGATGTTCCTCCATTGTTTTGGCCATATCTCCTTCGTTATTCGTCCGACTTGGGTCGAATCAAGCGGCGTTGGAAAGATTATTCAATGTACTATAGATCTAAAAAATCAGAATCGAAATTTGATTCCCGAATTCATGGTGAGAGGCTCAAATAAAAGGAAGGGCACTATAAATCTCATCACGGGACACTATAAATAAATATCCGTGCAATCCTGGACAAAAAAATTGAATTTTTATTTCGAAAATTTTTCAGGTGATTTTCCCTAGGTACCCCTAGGGCAAATGATCGAAAGTTGGAAATTTTGGATTCCGGTTCGTAATCGATATTTGATCACATAAAGTTAAATGTCTTCGAATAAGGTTTCTAACGCTTCGAGAATCGTCTCAATCGGATAAGTAACGAAGGAGATATAGTCAAAACAGTTTCTGGTAAAAGTGAGGCCACGACGACGCAATTAGAGGAGGCCCCCGATGAGCTTTTTTGTCCCGCACATGCCACCGTTTCGGCAATATCTCCTTCGTTATTTATCGGATTGGGTCGATTCTTGCTGCTACGGGAGGCTAATTCAAAGGCCTACGACATGGGGCCAGACCGATACGATAATCTTCAATTTTGTGGACACTTCCGGATATTTTTTGCCGTTCCTCAATTGATGTTCCTCCATTGTTTTGACCATATCTCCTTCGTTATTCGTCCGATTGGGTCGAATCAAGCGGCGTTGGAAAGATTATTCAAAGTACTATAGATCTAATAAATCAGAATCGAAATTTGATTCCCGGATTCATGGTGAGAGGCTCAAAGAAAAGGAAGGGCACTATAAATCTCTTCACGGGACACTATAAATAAATATCCGTGCAATCCTGGACAAAAAAATTGAATTTTTATTTCGAAAATTTTTCAGGTGATTTTCCCTAGGGGTACCCCTAGGGGAAATGATCGAAAGTTGGAAATTTTGGATTCCGGTTCGTAATCGATATTTGATCACATAAAGTTAAATGTCTTCGAATAAGGTTTCTAACGCTTCGAGAATCGTCCCAATCGGATAAGTAACGAAGGAGATATGGTCAAAACAGTTTCTGGTAAAAGTGAGGCCACGACGACGCAATTAGAGGAGGCCCCCGATGAGCTTTTTTGTCCGGCACATGCCACCGTTTCGGCAATATCTCCTTCGTTATTTATCGGACTGGGTCGATTCTTGCTGCTACGGGAGGCTAATTCAAAGGCCTACGACATGGGGCCAGATCGATACGATACTCTTCAATTTTGTGGACACTTCCGGATATTTTTTGCCGTTTTTCAATTGATGTTCCTCCATTGTTTTGGCCATATCTCCTTCGTTATTCGTCCGATTGGGTCGAATCAAGCGGCGCTGGAAAGATTATTCAAAGTACTATAGAACTAAAAAATCAGAATCGAAATTTGATTCCCGGATTCATGGTGAGAGGCTCAAATAAAAGGAAGGGCACTATAAATCTCATCACGGGACACTATAAATAAATATTCGTGCAATCCTGGACAAAAAAATTGAATTTTTATTTCGAAAATTTTTCAGGTGATTTTCCCTAGGGGTACCCCTAAGGGAAATGATCGAAAGTTGGAAATTTTGGATTCCGGTTCGTAATCGATACTTGATCACATAAAGTTAAATGTCTTCGAATAAGGTTTCTAACGCTTCGCGAATCGTCCCAATCGGATAAGTAACGAAGGATATATGGTCAAAACAGTTTCTGGTAAAAGTGAGGCCACAACGACGCAATTAGAGGAGGCCCCCGATGAGCTTTTTTGTCCGGCACATGTCACCGTTTCGGCAATATCTCCTTCGTTATTTATCGGATTGGGTCGATTCTTGCTGCTACGGGAGGCTAATTCAAAGGCCTACGACATGGGGCCAGATCGATACGATAATCTTCAATTTTGTGGACATTTCCGGATATTTTTTGTCGTTTCTCAATTGATGTTTCTCCATTGTTTTGGCCATATCTCCTTCGTTATTCGTCCGATTGGGTCGAATCAAGCGGCGTTGGAAAGATTATTCAAAGTACTATAGAACTAAAAAATCAGAATCGAAATTTGATTCCCGGATTCATGGTGAGAGGCTCAAATAAAAGGAAGGGCACTATAAATCTCATCACGGGACACTATAAATAAATATCCGTGCAATCCTGGACAAAAAAATTGAATTTTTATTTCGAAAATTTTTCAGGTGATTTTCCCTAGGGGTGCCCATAGGGGAAATGATCGAAAGTTAGAAATTTTGGATTACGGTTCGTAATCGATATTTGATCACATAAAGTTAAATATCTTCGAATAAGGTTTCTAACGCTTCGAGAATCGTCCCAATCGGATAAGTAACGAAGGAGATATGGTCAAAACA
Source organism: Orobanche coerulescens (assembly GCA_033398695.1). NCBI lineage: Eukaryota > Viridiplantae > Streptophyta > Magnoliopsida > Lamiales > Orobanchaceae > Orobanche > Orobanche coerulescens. The sequence continues at coordinate 38,261 of JAWKAU010000175.1, read as the reverse complement.
GTTTCTGATAAAAGTGAGGCCACGACGACGCAATTAGAGGAGGCCCCCGATGAGCTTTTTTGTCCGGCACATGCCACCGTTTCGGCAATATCTCCTTTGTTATTTATCGGATTGGGTCGATTCTTGCTGCTATGGGAGGCTAATTCAAAGGCCTACGACATGGGGCCAGATCGATACGATAATCTTCAATTTTGTGGAAACTTCCGGATATTTTTGCCATTTCTCAATTGATGTTCCTCCATTGTTTTGGCCATATCTCCTTCGTTATTCGTCCGACTTGGGTCGAATCAAGCGGCGTTGGAAAGATTATTCAATGTACTATAGATCTAAAAAATCAGAATCGAAATTTGATTCCCGGATTCATGGTGAGAGGCTCAAATAAAAGGAAGGGCACTATAAATCTCATCACGGGACACTATAAATAAATATCCGTGCAATCCTGGACAAAAAAATTGAATTTTTATTTCGAAAATTTTTCAGGTGATTTTCCCTAGGTACCCCTAGGGGAAATGATCGAAAGTTGGAAATTTTGGATTCCGGTTCGTAATCGATATTTGATCACATAAAGTTAAATGTCTTCGAATAAGGTTTCTAACGCTTCGAGAATCGTCCCAATCGGATAAGTTACGAAGGAGATATGGTCAAAACAGTTTCTGGTAAAAGTGAGGCCACGACGACGCAATTAGAGGAGGCCCCCGATGAGCTTTTTTGTCCCGCACATGCCACCGTTTCGGCAATATCTCCTTCGTTATTTATCGGATTGGGTCGATTCTTGCTGCTACGGGAGGCTAATTCAAAGGCCTACGACATGGGGCCAGATCGATACGATAATCTTCAATTTTGTGGATATTTCCGGATATTTTTTGCCGTTTCTCAATTGATGTTCCTCCATTGTTTTGGCCATATCTCCTTCGTAATTCGTCCGATTGGGTCGAATCAAGCGGCGTTGGAAAGATTATTCAAAGTACTATAGAACTAAAAAATCAGAATCGAAATTTGATTCCCGGATTCATGGTGAGAGGCTCAAATAAAAGGAAGGGCACTATAAATCTCATCACGGGACACTATAAATAAATATCCGTGCAATCCTGGACAAAAAAATTGAATTTTTATTTCGAAAAATTTTCAGGTGATTTTCCCTAGGGGTACCCATAGGGGAAATGATCGAAAGTTGGAATTTTGGATTCCGGTTCGTAATCGATATTTGATCACATAAAGTTAAATGTCTTCGAATAAGGTTTCTAACGCTTCGAGAATCGTCCCAATCGGATAAGTAACGAAGGAGATATGGTCAAAACAGTTTCTGGTAAAAGTGAGGCCACGACGACGCAATTAGAGGAGGCCCCCGATGAGCTTTTTTGTCCGGCACATGCCACCGTTTCGGCAATATCTCCTTCGTTATTTATCGGATTGGGTCGATTCTTGCTGCTACGGGAGGCTAATTCAAAGGCCTACGACATGGGGCCAGATCGATACGATACTCTTCAATTTTGTGGACACTTCCGGATATTTTTTGCCGTTTTTCAATTGATGTTCCTCCATTGTTTTGGCCATATCTCCTTCGTTATTCGTCCGATTGGGTCGAATCAAGCGGCGTTGGAAAGATTATTCAAAGTACTATAGAACTAAAAAATCAGAATCGAAATTTGATTCCCGGATTCATGGTGAGAGGCTCAAATAAAAGGAAGAGCACTATAAATCTCATCACGGGACACTATAAATAAATATTCGTGCAATCCTGGACAAAAAAATTGAATTTTTATTTCGAAAATTTTTCAGGTGATTTTCCCTAAGGGTACCCCTAAGGGAAATGATCGAAAGTTGGAAATTTTGGATTCCGGTTCGTAATCGATATTTGATCACATAAAGTTAAATGTCTTCGAATAAGGTTTCTAACGCTTCGAGAATCGTCCCAATCGGATAAGTAACGAAGGATATATGGTCAAAACAGTTTCTAGTAAAAGTGAGGCCACAACGACGCAATTAGAGGAGGCCCCCGATGAGCTTTTTTGTCCGGCACATGCCACCGTTTCGGCAATATCTCCTTCGTTATTTATCGGATTGGGTCGATTCTTGCTGCTACGGGAGGCTAATTCAAAGGCCTACGACATGGGGCCAGATCGATACGATAATCTTCAATTTTGTGGATACTTCCGGATGTTTTTTGCCATTTTTCAATTAATGTTCCTCCATTATTTTGGCCATATCTCCTTCGTTATTCGTCCGATTGGGTCGAATCAAGCGGTGTTGGAAAGATTATTCAAAGTACTATAGATCTAAAAAATCAGAATCAAAATTTGATTCCCGGATTCACGGTGAGAGGCTCAAATAAAAGGAAGGGCACTATAAATCTCATCACGGGACACTATAAATAAATATCCGTGCAATCCTGGACAAAAAAATTGAATTTTTATTTGAAAATTTTTCAGTGATTTTCCTAGTGGGTACCTTGGGGAAATGATCGAAAGTTGGAAATTTTGGATTCCGGTTCGTAATCGATATTTGATCACATAAAGTTAAATGTCTTCGAATAAGGTTTCTAACGCTTCGAGAATCGTCCCAATCGGATAAGTAACGAAGGAGATATGGTCAAAACAGCTTACGTAAAAGTGAGGCCACGACGACGCAATTAGAGGAGGCCCCGATGAGCTTTTTTGTCCGGCACATGCCACCGCTTTCGCAATATCTCCTTCGTTATTTATCGGATTGGGTCGATTATTGCTACGGGAGGCTAATTCAAAGGCCTACGACATGGTGCGTTATCTATACGATAATCTTCAATTTTGTGGACACTTACTGATGTTTTTTGCCGTTTCTCAATTGATGTTCCTCCATTGTTTTGGCCATATCTCCTTCGTTATTCGTCCGATTTGGTCGAATCAAGCGGCGTTGGAAAGATTATTCAAAGTACTATAGATCTAAAAAATCAGAATCGAAATTTGATTCCCGAATTCATGGTGAGAGGCTCAAATAAAAGGAAGGGCACTATAAATCTCATCACGGGACACTATAAATAAATATCCGTGCAATCCTGGACAAAAAATTGAATTTTTATTTCGAAAATTTTTCAGGTGATTTTCCCTAGGGGTACCCCTAGGGGAAATGATCGAAAGTTGGAAATTTTGAATTCCGGTTCGTAATCGATATTTGATCACATAAAGTTAAATGTCTTCGAATAAGATTTCTAACGCTTCGAGAATCGTCCCAATCGGATAAGTAACGAAGGAGATATGGTCAAAACAGTTTCTGGTAAAAGTGAGGCCACGACGACGCAATTAGAGGAGGCCCCCGATGAGCTTTTTTGTCCGGCACATGCCACCGTTTCGGCAATATCTCCTTCGTTATTTATCGGATTGGGTCGATTCTTGCTGCTACGGGAGGCTAATTCAAAGGCCTACGACATGGGGCCAGATCGATACGATAATCTTCAATTTTGTGGACATTTCCGGATATTTTTTGCCGTTTCTCAACTGATGTTCCTCCATTGTTTTGGCCATATCTCCTTCGTTATTCGTCCGATTGGGTCGAATCAAGCGGCGTTGGAAAGATTATTCAAAGTACTATAGAACTAAAAAATCAGAATCGAAATTTGATTCCCGGATTCATGGTGAGAGGCTCAAATAAAAGGAAGGGCACTATAAATCTCATCACGGGACACTATAAATAAATATCCGTGCAATCCTGGACAAAAAAATTGAATTTTTATTTCGAAAATTTTTCAGGTGATTTTCCCTAGGGGTACCCATAGGGGAAATGATCGAAAGTTAGAAATTTTGGATTCCGGTTCGTAATCGATATTTGATCACAAAAAGTTAAATGTCTTCGAATAAGGTTTCTAACGCTTCGAGAATCGTCCCAATCGAATAAGTAACGAAGGAGATATGGTCAAAACAGTTTCTGGTAAAAGTGAGGCCATGACGACGCAATTAGAGGAGGCCCCCGATGAGCTTTTTTGTCCGGCACATGCCACCGTTTCGGCAATATCTCCTTCGTTATTTATCGGATTGGGTCGATTCTTGCTGCTACGGGAGGCTAATTCAAAGGCCTACGACATGGGGCCAGATCGATACGATAATCTTCAATTTTGTGGACACTTCCGGATATTTTTTGCCGTTTTTCAATTGATGTTCCTCCATTGTTTTGGCCATATCTCCTTCGTTATTCGTCCGATTGGGTCGAATCAAGCGGCGTTGGAAAGATTATTCAAAGTACTATAGAACTAAAAAATTAGAATCGAAATTTGATTCCCGGATTCATGGTGAGAGGCTCAAATAAAAGGAAGGGAACTATATATCTCATCATGGGACACTATAAATAAATATCCGTGCAATCCTGGATAAAAAATTGAATTTTTGTTTCGCAAATTTTTCAGGTGATTTTACCAAGGGGTACCCCTAGGGGAAATGGTCGAAAGTTGGAAATTTTGGATTCTGGTTCGTAATCGATATTTGATCACATAAAGTTAAATGTCTTGAATAAGGTTTCTAACGCTTGAGAATCGTCCCAATCGGATAAGTAACGAAGGATATATGGTCAAAACAGCTTCGGTAAAAGTGAGGCCACGACGACGCAATTAGAGGAGGCCCCCGATGAGCTTTTTTGTCCGGCACATGCCACCGTTTCGGCAATATCTCCTTTGTTATTTATCGGATTGGGTCGATTCTTGCTGCTACGGGAGGCTAATTCAAAGGCCTATGACATGGGGCCAGATCGATAAGATAATCTTAAATTTTGTGTATACTTCATGATTAATTTTGAAATTTTTCAATTAATGTTCCTCCATTATTTTGGCCATATCTCCTTCGTTATTCGTCCGATTGGGTCGAATCAAGCGGTGTTGGAAAGATTATTCAAAGTACTATAGATCTAAAAAATCAGAATCGAAATTTGATTCCCGGATTCACAGTGAGAGGCTCAAATAAAAGGAAGGGCACTATAAATCTCATCACGGGACACTATAAATAAATATCCGTGCAATCCTGGACAAAAAAATTGAAGTTTTATTTCGAAAATTTGTCAGGTGATTTTCCTTAGTGTACCACTAGGGGAAATGATCGAAAGTTGGAAATTTTGGATTCCGGTTCGTAATCGATATTTGATCAAATAAAGTTAAATGTCTTCGAATAAGGTTTCTAACGCTTCGAGAATCGTCCCAATCGGATAAGAAACGAAGGAGATATGGTCAAAACAGTTTCTGGTAAAAGTGAGGCCACGACGACGCAATTAGAGGAGGCCCCCGATGAGCTTTTTTGTTCGGCACATGCCACCGTTTCGGCAATATCTCCTTCATTATTTATCGGATTGGGTCGATTTTTGCTGCTACGGGAGGCTAATTCAAAGGCCTACGACATGGGGCCAGATCGATACGATAATCTTCAATTTTTTTAGAGGAGGCCACGACGACGCAATTAGAGGAGGCCCCCGATGAGCTTTTTTGTCCGGCACATGCCACCGTTTCGGCAATATCTCCTTCATTATTTATCGGATTGGGTCGATTCTTGCTGCTACGGGAGGCTAATTCAAAGGCCTACGACATGGGGCCAGATCGATACGATAATCTTCAATTTTGTGGACACTTCCGGATGTTTTTTGCCGTTTCTCAATTGATGTTCCTCCATTATTTTGGCCATATCTCCTTCGTTATTCGTCCGATTGGGTCGAATCAAGCGGCGTTGGAAAGATTATTCAAAGTACTATAGATCTAAAAAATCAGAATCGAAATTTGATTCCCGGATTCATGGTGAGAGGCTCAAATAAAAGGAAGGGCACTATAAATCTCATCACGGGACACTATAAATAAATATCCGTGCAATCCTGGACAAAAAAATTGAATTTTGATTTCGAAAATTTTTCAGGTGATTTTCCCTAGGGGTACCCCTAGGGGAAATGATCGAAAGTTGGAAATTTTAAATTCCGGTTCGTAATCGATATTTGATCACATAAAGTTAAATGTCTTCGAATAAGATTTCTAACGCTTCGAGAATCGTCCCAATCGGATAAGTAACGAAGGAGATATGGTCAAAACAGTTTATGATAAAAGTGAGGCCACGACGACGCAATTAGAGGAGGCCCCCGATGAGCTTTTTTGTCCGGCACATGCCACCGTTTCGGCAATATCTCCTTCGTTATTTATCGGATTGGGTCGATTCTTGCTGCTACGGGAGGCTAATTCAAAGGCCTACGACATGGGGCCAGATCGATACGATAATCTTCAATTTTGTGGACATTTCCGGATATTTTTTGCCGTTTCTCAATTGATGTTCCTCCATTGTTTTGACCATATCTCCTTCGTTATTCGTCCGATTGGGTCGAATCAAGCGGCGTTGGAAAGATTATTCAAAGTACTATAGAACTAAAAAATCAGAATCGAAATTTGATTCCCGGATTCATGGTGAGAGGCTCAAATAAAAGGAAGGGCACTATAAATCTCATCACGGGACACTATAAATAAATATCCGTGCAATCCTGGACAAAAAAATTGAATTTTTATTTCGAAAATTTTTCAGGTGATTTTCCCTAGGGGTACCCATAGGGGAAATGATCGAAAGTTAGAAATTTTGGATTCCGGTTCGTAATCGATATTTGATCACATAAAGTTAAATGTCTTCGAATAAGGTTTCTAACGCTTCGAGAATCGTCCCAATCGGATAAGTAACGAAGGAGATATGGTCAAAACAGTTTATGATAAAAGTGAGGCCACGACGACGCAATTAGAGGAGGCCCCCGATGAGCTTTTTTGTCCGGCACATGCCACCGTTTCGGCAATATCTCCTTCGTTATTTATCGGATTGGGTCGATTCTTGCTGCTACGGGAGGCTAATTCAAAGGCCTACGACATGGGGCCAGATCGATACGATAATCTTCAATTTTGTGGACACTTCCGGATATTTTTTGCCGTTTTTCAATTGATGTTCCTCCATTGTTTTGGCCATATCTCCTTCGTTATTCGTCCGATTGGGTCGAATCAAGCGGCGTTGGAAAGATTATTCAAAGTACTATAGAACTAAAAAATCAGAATCGAAATTTGATTCCCGGATTCATGGTGAGAGGCTCAAATAAAAGGAAGGGCACTATAAATCTCATCACGGGACACTATAAATAAATATCCGTGCAATCCTGGACAAAAAAATTGAATTTTTATTTCGAAAATTTTTCAGGTGATTTTCCCTAGGGGTACCCCTAAGGGAAATGATCGAAAGTTGGAAATTTTGGATTCCGGTTCGTAATCGATATTTGATCACATAAAGTTAAATGTCTTCGAATAAGGTTTCTAACGCTTCGAGAATCGTCCCAATCGGATAAGTAACGGCGATATATGGTCAAAACAGCTTCGTAAAAGTGAGGCCACGACGACGCAATTAGAGGAGGCCCCGATGAGCTTTTTTGTCCGGCACATGCCACCGCTTTCGCAATATCTCCTTCGTTATTTATCGGATTGGTCGATTCTGCCGCTACGGAGGCTAATTCAAAGGCCTACGACATGGGGCCGATCGATACGATAATCTTCAATTTTGTGGATAATACCGGATGTATTTTGCCATTTTTCAATTAATGTTCCTCCATTATTTTGGCCATATCTCCTTCGTTATTCGTCCGATTGGGTCGAATCAAGCGGTGTTGGAAAGATTATTCAAAGTACTATAGATCTAAAAAATCAGAATCGAAATTTGATTCCCGGATTCATGGTGAGAGGCTCAAATAAAAGGAAGGGCACTATAAATCTCATCACGGGACACTATAAATAAATATCCGTGCAATCCTGGACAAAAAAATTGAATTTTTATTTCGAAAATTTTTCAGGTGATTTTCCCTAGGGGTACCCCTAGGGGAAATGATCGAAAGTTGGAAATTTTGGATTCCGGTTCGTAATCGATATTTGATCACATAAAGTTAAATGTCTTCGAATAAGGTTTCTAACGCTTCGAGAATCGTCCCAATCGGATAAGTAACGAAGGAGATATGGTCAAAACAGTTTCTGGTAAAAGTGAGGCCACGACGACGCAATTAGAGGAGGCCCCCGATGAGCTTTTTTGTCCGGCACATGCCACCGTTTCGGCAATATCTCCTTCGTTATTTATCGGATTGGGTCGATTATTGCTGCTACGGGAGGCTAATTCAAAGGCCTACGACATGGGGCCAGATCGATACGATAATCTTCAATTTTGTGGACACTTCCGGATGTTTTTTGCCGTTTCTCAATTGATGTTCCTCCATTGTTTTGGCCATATCTCCTTCGTTATTCGTCCGATTGGGTCGAATCAAGCGGCGTTGGAAAGATTATTCAAAGTACTATAGATCTAAAAAATCAGAATCGAAATTTGATTCCCGAATTCATGGTGAGAGGCTCAAATAAAAGGAAGGGCACTATAAATCTCATCACGGGACACTATAAATAAATATCCGTGCAATCCTGGACAAAAAATTGAATTTTTATTTCGAAAATTTTTCAGGTGATTTTCCTAGGGGTACTAGGGAAATGATCGAAAGTTGGAAATTTTGAATTCCGGTTCGTAATCGATATTTGATCACATAAAGTTAAATGTCTTCGAATAAGATTTCTAACGCTTCGAGAATCGTCCCAATCGGATAAGTAACGAAGGAGATATGGTCAAAACAGTTTATGGTAAAAGTGAGGCCACGACGACGCAATTAGAGGAGGCCCCCGATGAGCTTTTTTGTCCGGCACATGCCACCGTTTCGGCAATATCTCCTTCGTTATTTATCGGATTGGGTCGATTCTTGCTGCTACGGGAGGCTAATTCAAAGGCCTACGACATGGGGCCAGATCGATACGATAATCTTCAATTTTGTGGACATTTCCGGATATTTTTTGCCGTTTCTCAACTGATGTTCCTCCATTGTTTTGGCCATATCTTCTTCGTTATTCGTCCGATTGGGTCGAATCAAGCGGCGTTGGAAAGATTATTCAAAGTACTATAGAACTAAAAAATCAATCGAAATTTGATTCCTGATTCATGGTGAGAGGCTCAAATAAAAGGAAGGACACTATAAATCTCATCACGGGACACTATAAATAAATATCCGTGCAATCCTCGACAAAAAAATTGAATTTTTATTTCGAAAATTTTTCAGTGATTTTCCTAGGGGTACCCATAGGGGAAATGATCGAAAGTTAGAAATTTTGGATTCGGTTCGTAATCGATATTTGATCACAAAAGTTAAATGTCTTCGAATAAGGTTTCTAACGCCGAGAATCGTCCCAATCGAATAAGTAACGGAGATATGGTCAAAACAGCTTCGTAAAAGTGAGGCCATGACGACGCAATTAGAGGAGGCCCCGATGAGCTTTTTTGTCCGGCACATGCCACCGCTTTCGCAATATCTCCTTCGTTATTTATCGGATTGGTCGATTCTGCCGCTACGGAGGCTAATTCAAAGGCCTACGACATGGGGCCGATCGATACGATAATCTTCAATTTTGTGGACACTTCCGGATATTTTTGCCGCTTTTTCAATTGATGTTCCTCCATTGTTTTGGCCATATCTCCTTCGTTATTCGTCCGATTGGGTCGAATCAAGCGGCGTTGGAAAGATTATTCAAAGTACTATAGAACTAAAAAATTAGAATCGAAATTTGATTCCCGGATTCATGGTGAGAGGCTCAAATAAAAGGAAGGGAACTATAAATCTCATCATGGGACACTATAAATAAATATCCGTGCAATCCTGGATAAAAAATTGAATTTTTATTTGAAAATTTTTCAGTGATTTTCCTAGAGGGTACCCTAAGGGAAATGATCGAAAGTTGGAAATTTTGGATTCCGGTTCGTAATCGATATTTGATCACATAAAGTTAAATGTCTTCGAATAAGGTTTCTAACGCTGAGAATCGTCCCAATCGGATAAGTAACGAAGGATATATGGTCAAAACAGCTTCGTAAAAGTGAGGCCACGACGACGCAATTAGAGGAGGCCCCGATGAGCTTTTTTGTCCGGCACATGCCACCGCTTTCGCAATATCTCCTTTGTTATTTATCGGATTGGCCGATTCTTGCCGCTACGGAGGCTAATTCAAAGGCCTATGACATGGGGCCGATCGATACGATAATCTTCAATTTTGTGGATACTTCCGGATGTTTTTGCCATTTTTCAATTAATGTTCCTCCATTATTTTGGCCATATCTCCTTCGTTATTCGTCCGATTGGGTCGAATCAAGCGGTGTTGGAAAGATTATTCAAAGTACTATAGATCTAAAAAATCAGAATCGAAATTTGATTCCCGGATTCACGGTGAGAGGCTCAAATAAAAGGAAGGGCACTATAAATCTCATCACGGGACACTATAAATAAATATCCGTGAAATCCTCGACAAAAAAATTGAATATTTTTTTTCGAAAATTTTTCAGGTGAATATCACCGGGGTACCCCTAGGGGAAATGATCGAAAGTTGGAAATTTTGGATTCCGGTTCGTAATCGATATTTGATCAAATAAAGTTAAATGTCTTCGAATAAGGTTTCTAACGCTTCGAGAATCGTCCCAATCGGATAAGAAACGAAGGAGATATGGTCAAACAGCTTCGTAAAAGTGAGGCCACGACGACGCAATTAGAGGAGGCCCCCGATGAGCTTTTTTGTTCGGCACATGCCACCGTTTCGGCAATATCTCCTTCATTATTTATCGGATTGGGTCGATTTTTGCTGCTACGGGAGGCTAATTCAAAGGCCTACGACATGGGGCCAGATCGATACGATAATCTTCAATTTTTTCGAGGAGGCCACGACGACGCAATTAGAGGAGGCCCCCGATTAGCTTTTTTGTCCGGCACATGCCACCGTTTCGGCAATATCTCCTTCATTATTTATCGGATTGGGTCGATTCTTGCTGCTACGGGAGGCTAATTCAAAGGCCTACGACATGGGGCCAGATCGATACGATAATCTTCAATTTTGTGGACACTTCCGGATATTTTTTGCCGTTTCTCAATTGATGTTCCTCCATTATTTTGGCCATATCTCCTTCGTTATTCGTCCGATTGGGTCGAATCAAGCGGCGTTGGAAAGATTATTCAAAGTACTATAGATCTAAAAAATCAGAATCGAACTTTGATTCCCGGATTCATGGTGAGAGGCTCAAATAAAAGGAAGGGCACTATAAATCTCATCACGGGACACTATAAATAAATATCCGTGCAATCCTGGACAAAAAAATTGAATTTTTATTTCGAAAATTTTTCAGGTGATTTTCCCTAGGGGTACCCCTAGGGGAAATGATCGAAAGTTGGAAATTTTGGATTCGGTTCGTAATCGATATCCGATCACATAAAGTTAAATGTCTTGAATAAGGTTTCTAACGCTTCGAGAATCGTCCCAATCGGATAAGTAACGAACGAGATATGGTCCATAAAAATTCTGGTCAAAGAGAGGCCACGAAAACGCAATTAGAGGAGGCCCCGATGAGCTTTTTCCGGCACATGCCACCGTTTCGGCAATATCTCCTTCGTTATTTATCGGATTGGGTCGATTCTTGCCGCTACGGGACGCTAATTCAAACGCCTACGACCTGGGGCGAGATCCATACGATAATCGACAAATTAGTGGACACTTCCGGATCAATTTTGCCGTTACTCAATTGATGTTCCTCAATTGTTTTGGCAATATCTCCTTCGTTATTAGTCCGATTGGGTCGAATCAAGCGGCGTTGGAAATATTATTCAAAGTAGTTTATATCTAAAGATCTAAATCGAAATTTGATTCTGATTCATGGTGAGAGGCTCAAATAAAAGGAAGGGCACTATAAATCTCATCACGGACACTATAAATAAATATCCGTACAATCCTTGACAAAAAAATTGAATTTTTATTTGAAAATTTTTCAGTGATTTTCCTAGAGTACCTAGGGAAATGATCGAATGTTGGAAATTTTGATTCCATTCAGAATCGATATTTGATCATATAAAGTTAAATGTCTTCGAATAAGGTTTCTAACGCTTCGAGAATCGTCCCAATCGGATAAGTAACGAAGGAGATATGGTCAAACAGCTTCGTAAAAGTGAGGCCACGACGACGCAATTAGAGGAGGCCCCGATGGGCTTCTTTTTCCGGCACAAGCAACCTGTACGGCAATATCTCCTACGTTATTACTCGGATTGGGTCGATACTTGCTGCAACGGGAGGCTAATTCAAAGGCCTACGACATGGGGCCAGACCGATACGATAATCTTCAATTTTGTGGATACTTAGGATGTTTTTGCCGTATCTCAATTGATGTTCCTCCATTATTTTGGCCATATCTCCTTCGTTATTCGTCCGATTGGGTCGAATCAAGAGGCGTTGGAAAGATTATTCAAAGTACTATAGATCTAAAAAATCAGAATCGAAATTTGATTCCCGTATTCATGGTGAGAGGCTCAAATAAAAGGAAGGGCACTATAAATCTCATCACGGGACACTATAAATAAATATCCGTGCAATCCTGGACAAAAAAATTGAATTTTTATTTCGAAAATTTTTCAGGTGATTTTCCCTAGGGGTACCCCTAGGGGAAATGATCGAAAGTTGGAAATTTTGGATTCCGGTTCGTAATCGATATCTGATCACATAAAGTTAAATGTCTTCGAATAAGGTTTCTAACGCTTCGAGAATCGTCCCAATCGGATAAGTAACGAAGGAGATATGGTCAAAACAGTTTCTGGTAAAAGTGAGGCCATGACGACGCAATTAGAGGAGGCCCCCGATGAGCTTTTTTGTCCGGCACATGCCACCGTTTCGGCAATATCTCCTTCGTTATTTATCGGATTGGGTCGATTCTTGCTGCTACGGGAGGCTAATTCAAAGGCCTACGACATGGGGCCAGATCGATACGATAATCTTCAATTTTGTGGACACTTCCGGATATTTTTTGCCGTTTTTCAATTGATGTTCCTCCATTGTTTTGGCCATATCTCCTTCGTTATTCGTCCGATTGGGTCGAATCAAGCGGCGTTGGAAAGATTATTCAAAGTACTATAGAACTAAAAAATTAGAATCGAAATTTGATTCCCGGATTCATGGTGAGAGGCTCAAATAAAAGGAAGGGAACTATAAATCTCATCATGGGACACTATAAATAAATATCCGTGCAATCCTGGATAAAAAAATTGAATTTTTATTTCGAAAATTTTTCAGGTGATTTTCCCTAGGGGTACCCCTAAGGGAAATGATCGAAAGTTGGAAATTTTGGATTCCGGTTCGTAATCGATATTTGATCACATAAAGTTAAATGTCTTCGAATAAGGTTTCTAACGCTTCGAGAATCGTCCCAATCGGATAAGTAACGAAGGATATATGGTCAAAACAGTTTCTGGTAAAAGTGAGGCCACGACGACGCAATTAGAGGAGGCCCCCGATGAGCTTTTTTGTCCGGCACATGCCACCGTTTCGGCAATATCTCCTTTGTTATTTATCGGATTGGGTCGATTCTTGCTGCTACGGGAGGCTAATTCAAAGGCCTATGACATGGGGCCAGATCGATACGATAATCTTCAATTTTGTGGATACTTCCGGATGTTTTTTGCCATTTTTCAATTAATGTTCCTCCATTATTTTGGCCATATCTCCTTCGTTATTCGTCCGATTGGGTCGAATCAAGCGGTGTTGGAAAGATTATTCAAAGTACTATAGATCTAAAAAATCAGAATCGAAATTTGATTCCCGGATTCACGGTGAGAGGCTCAAATAAAAGGAAGGGCACTATAAATCTCATCACGGGACACTATAAATAAATATCCGTGCAATCCTGGACAAAAAAATTGAATTTTTATTTCGAAAATTTTTCAGGTGATTTTCCCTAGGGGTACCCCTAGGGGAAATGATCGAAAGTTGGAAATTTTGGATTCCGGTTCGTAATCGATATTTGATCACATAAAGTTATATGTCTTCGAATAAGGTTTCTAACGCTTCGAGAATCGTCCCAATCGGATAAGAAACGAAGGAGATATGGTCAAAACAGTTTCTGGTAAAAGTGAGGCCACGACGACGCAATTAGAGGAGGCCCCCGATGAGCTTTTTTGTTCGGCACATGCCACCGTTTCGGCAATATCTCCTTCATTATTTATCGGATTGGGTCGATTTTTGCTGCTACGGGAGGCTAATTCAAAGGCCTACGACATGGGGCCAGATCGATACGATAATCTTCAATTTTTTTAGAGGAGGCCACGACGACGCAATTAGAGGAGGCCCCCGATTAGCTTTTTTGTCCGGCACATGCCACCGTTTCGGCAATATCTCCTTCATTATTTATCGGATTGGGTCGATTCTTGCTGCTACGGGAGGCTAATTCAAAGGCCTACGACATGGGGCCAGATCGATACGATAATCTTCAATTTTGTGGACACTTCCGGATATTTTTTGCCGTTTCTCAATTGATGTTCCTCCATTATTTTGGCCATATCTCCTTCGTTATTCGTCCGATTGGGTCGAATCAAGCGGCGTTGGAAAGATTATTCAAAGTACTATAGATCTAAAAAATCAGAATCGAAATTTGATTCCGGGATTCATGGTGAGAGGTTCAAATAAAAGGAAGGGCACTATAAATCTCATCACGAGACACTATAAATAAATATCCGTGCAATCCTGGACAAATATATTGAATTTTTATTTCGAAAATTTTTCAGGTGATTTTCCTTAGGGGTACCCCTAGGGGAAATGATCGAAAGTTGGAAATTTTGGATTCCGGTTCGTAATCGATATTTGATCACATAAAGTTAAATGTCTTCGAATAAGGTTTCTAACGCTTCGAGAATCGTCCCAATCAGATAAGTAACGAAGGAGATATGGTCAAACAGCTTACGTAAAAGTGAGGCCACGACGACGCAATTAGAGGAGGCCCCGATGGGCTTCTTTTTCCGCACATGCCACCGCTTTCGCAATATCTCCTTCGTTATTTATCGGATTAGGTCGATTCTTGCTCACGGAGGCTAATTCAAAGGCCTACGACATGGGGCCAGATCGATACGATAATCTTCAATTTTGTGGATACTTCCGGATGTTTTTTTGCCATTTCTCAATTGATGTTCCTACATTGTTTTGGCCATATCTCCTTCGTTATTCGTCCGATTGGGTCGAATCAAGCGGCGTTGGAAAGATTATTCAAAGTACTATAGATCTAAAAAATCAGAATCGAACTTTGATTCCCGGATTCATGGTGAGAGGCTCAAATAAAAGGAAGGGCACTATAAATCTCATCACGGGACACTATAAATAAATATCCGTGCAATCCTGGACAAAAAAATTGAATTTTTATTTCGAAAATTTTTCAGGTGATTTTCCCTAGGGGTACCCCTAGGGGAAATGATCGAAAGTTGGAAATTTTGGATTCCGGTTCGTAATCGATATCTGATCACATAAAGTTAAATGTCTTCGAATAAGGTTTCTAACGCTTCGAGAATCGTCCCAATCGGATAAGTAACGAAGGAGATATGGTCAAAACAGTTTCTGGTAAAAGTGAGGCCACGACGACGCAATTAGAGGAGGCCCCATGCCACCGTTTCGGCAATATCTCCTTCGTTATTTATCGGATTGGGTCGATTCTTGCTGCTACGGGAGGCTAATTCAAAGGCCTACGACATGGGGCCAGATCCATACGATAATCTTCAATTTTGTGGACACTTCCGGATGTTTTTTGCCGTTTCTCAATTGATGTTCCTCCATTGTTTTGGCCATATCTCCTTCGTTATTCGTCCGATTGGGTCGAATCAAGCGGCGTTGGAAATATTATTCAAAGTACTATAGATCTAAAAAATCAGAATCGAAATTTGATTCCCGGATTCATGGTGAGAGGCTCAAATAAAAGGAAGGGCACTATAAATCTCATCACGGGACACTATAAATAAATATCCGTACAATCCTTGACAAAAAAATTGAATTTTTATTTCGAAAATTTTTCAGGTGATTTTCCCTAGGAGTACCCCTAGGGGAAATGATCGAAAGTTGGAAATTTTGGATTCCAGTTCGTAATCGATATTTGATCATATAAAGTTAAATGTCTTCGAATAAGGTTTCTAACGCTTCGAGAATCGTCCCAATCGGATAAGTAACGAAGGAGATATGGTCAAAACAGCTCGTAAAAGTGAGGCCACGACGACGCAATTAGAGGAGGCCCCGATGGGCTTCTTTTTCCGGCACATGCCACCGTTTCGGCAATATCTCCTTCGTTATTTATCGGATTGGGTCGATTCTTGCTGCTACGGGAGGCTAATTCAAAGGCCTACGACATGGGGCCAGACCGATACGATAATCTTCAATTTTGTGGATACTTCCGGATGTTTTTTGCCGTATCTCAATTGATGTTCCTCCATTATTTTGGCCATATCTCCTTCGTTATTCGTCCGATTGGGTCGAATCAAGAGGCGTTGGAAAGATTATTCAAAGTACTATAGATCTAAAAAATCAGAATCGAAATTTGATTCCCGGATTCATGGTGAGAGGCTCAAATAAAAGGAAGGGCACTATAAATCTCATCACGGGACACTATAAATAAATATCCGTGCAATCCTGGACAAAAAAATTGAATTTTTATTTCGAAAATTTTTCAGGTGATTTTCCCTAGGGGTACCCCTAGGGGAAATGATCGAAAGTTGGAAATTTTGGATTCCGGTTCGTAATCGATATCTGATCACATAAAGTTAAATGTCTTCGAATAAGGTTTCTAACGCTTCGAGAATCGTCCCAATCGGATAAGTAACGAAGGAGATATGGTCAAAACAGTTTCTGGTAAAAGTGAGGCCACGACGACGCAATTAGAGGAGGCCCCCGATGAGCTTTTTTTTCCGGCACATGCCACCGTTTCGGCAATATCTCCTTCGTTATTTATCGGATTGGGTCGATTCTTGCTGCTACGGGAGGCTAATTCAAAGGCCTACGACATGGGGCCAGATCGATACGATAATCTTCAATTTTGTGGACACTTCCGGATATTTTTTGCTGTTTCTCAATTGATGTTCCTCAATTGTTTTGGCCATATCTCCTTCGTTATTCGTCCGATTGGGTCGAATCAAGCGGCGTTGGAAATATTATTCAAAGTACTATAGATCTAAAAAATCAGAATCGAAATTTGATTCCCGGATTCATGGTGAGAGGCTCAAATAAAAGGAAGGGCACTATAAATCTCATCACGGGACACTATAAATAAATATCCGTACAATCCTTGACAAAAAAATTGAATTTTTATTTCGAAAATTTTTCAGGTGATTTTCCCTAGGAGTACCCCTAGGGGAAATGATCGAAAGTTGGAAATTTTGGATTCCAGTTCGTAATCGATATTTGATCATATAAAGTTAAATGTCTTCGAATAAGGTTTCTAACGCTTCGAGAATCGTCCCAATCGGATAAGTAACGAAGGAGATATGGTCAAAACAGTTTCTGGTAAAAGTGAGGCCACGACGACGCAATTAGAGGAGGCCCCCGATGGGCTTCTTTTTCCGGCACATGCCACCGTTTCGGCAATATCTCCTTCGTTATTTATCGGATTGGGTCGATTCTTGCTGCTACGGGAGGCTAATTCAAAGGCCTACGACATGGGGCCAGACCGATACGATAATCTTCAATTTTGTGGATACTTCCGGATGTTTTTTGCCGTATCTCAATTGATGTTCCTCCATTATTTTGGCCATATCTCCTTCGTTATTCGTCCGATTGGGTCGAATCAAGAGGCGTTGGAAAGATTATTCAAAGTACTATAGATCTAAAAAATCAGAATCGAAATTTGATTCCCGGATTCATGGTGAGAGGCTCAAATAAAAGGAAGGGCACTATAAATCTCATCACGGGACACTATAAATAAATATCCGTGCAATCCTGGACAAAAAAATTGAATTTTTATTTCGAAAATTTTTCAGGTGATTTTCCCTAGGGGTACCCCTAGGGGAAATGATCGAAAGTTGGAAATTTTGGATTCCGGTTCGTAATCGATATCTGATCACATAAAGTTAAATGTCTTCGAATAAGGTTTCTAACGCTTCGAGAATCGTCCCAATCGGATAAGTAACGAAGGAGATATGGTCAAAACAGTTTCTGAGGCCACGGCGACGCAATTAGAGGAGGCCCCCGATGAGCTTTTTTTTCCGGCACATGCCACCGTTTGGCAATATCTCCTTCGTTATTTATCGGATTGGGTCGATTCTTGCCGCTACGGAGGCTAATTCAAAGGCCTACGACATGGGGCCGATCGATACGATAATCTTCAATTTTGTGGACACTTAGGATATTTTTTGTCGCTTTCTCAATTGATGTTCCTCAATTGTTTTGGCCATATCTCCTTCGTTATTCGTCCGATTGGGTCGAATCAAGCGGCGTTGGAAATATTATTCAAAGTACTATAGATCTAAAAATCGAATCGAAATTTGATTCTGATTCATGGTGAGAGGCTCAAATAAAAGGAAGGGCACTATAAATCTCATCACGGACACTATAAATAAATATCCGTACAATCCTTGACAAAAAAATTGAATTTTTATTTGAAAATTTTTCAGTGATTTTCCCTAGAGTACCCTAGGGAAATGATCGAAAGTTGGAAATTTTGGATTCGATTCAGAATCGATATTTGATCATATAAAGTTAAATGTCTTCGAATAAGGTTTCTAACGCTTCGAGAATCGTCCCAATCGGATAAGTAACGAAGGAGATATGGTCAAACAGCTTCGTAAAAGTGAGGCCACGGCGACGCAATTAGAGGAGGCCCCGATGGGCTTCTTTTTCCGGCACATGCCACCGCTTTCGCAATATCTCCTTCGTTATTTATCGGATTGGGTCGATTCTGCCGCTACGGAGGCTAATTCAAAGGCCTACGACATGGGGCCGACCGATACGATAATCTTCAATTTTGTGGATACTTAGGATGTTTTTGCCGTATCTCAATTGATGTTCCTCCATTATTTTGGCAATATCTCCTTCGTTATTCGTCCGATAGGGTCGAATCAAGAGGCGTTGGAAAGATTATTCAAAGTACTATAGATCTAAAAAATCAGAATCGAAATTTGATTCCCGGATTCATGGTGAGAGGCTCAAATAAAAGGAAGGGCACTATAAATCTCATCACGGGACACTATAAATAAATATCCGTGCAATCCTGGACAAAAAAATTGAATTTTTATTTCGAAAATTTTTCAGGTGATTTTCCCTAGGGGTACCCCTAGGGGAAATGATCGAAATTTGGAAATTTTAGATTCCGGTTCGTAATTGATATTTGATCACATCAAGTTAAATGTCTTCGAATAAGGTTTCTAACGCTTCGAGAATCGTCCCAATCGGATAAGTAACGAAGGAGATATGGTCAAAACAGTTTCTGGTAAAAGTGAGGCCACGACGACGCAATTAGAGGAGGCCCCCGATGAGCTTTTTTTTCCGGCACATGCCACCGTTTCGGCAATATCTCCTTCGTTATTTATAGGATTGGGTCGATTCTTGATGCTACGGGAGGCTAATTCAAAGGCCTACGACATGGGGCCAGATCGATACGATAATCTTCAATTTTGTGGACACTTCCGGATGTTTTTTGCCGTTTCTCAATTGATGTTCCTCCATTGTTTTGGCCATATCTCCTTCGTTATTCGACCGATTGGGTCGAATCAAGCGGCGTTGGAAAGATTATTCAAAGTACTATAGATCTAAAAAATCAGAATCGAAATTTGATTCCCGGATTCATGGTGAGAGGCTCAAATAAAAGGAAGGGCACTATAAATCTCATCACGGGACACTATAAATAAATATCCGTGCAATCCTGGACAAAAAAATTTAATTTTTATTTAGAAAATTTTTAAGTTTATTTTACCTAGGGGTACCCCTAGGGGAAATGATCGAAAGTTGGAAATTTTAGATTCCGGTTCGTAATAGATATTTGATCACATAAAGTTAAATGTCTTCGAATAAGGTTTCTAACGCTTCGAGAATCGTCCCAATCGGATAAGTAACGAAGGAGATATGGTCAAAACAGTTTCTGGTAAAAGTGAGGCCACGACGACGCAATTAGAGGAGGCCCCCGATGAGCTTTTTTTTCCGGCACATGCCACCGTTTCGGCAATATCTCCTTCGTTATTTATCGGATTGGGTCGATTCTTGCTGCTACGGGAGGCTAATTCAAAGGCCTACGACATGGGGCCAGATCGATACGATAATCTTCAATTTTGTGGACACTTCCGGATGTTTTTTGCCGTTTCTCAATTGATGTTCCTCCATTGTTTTGGCCATATCTCCTTCGTTATTCGTCCGATTGGGTCGAATCAAGCGGCGTTGGAAAGATTATTCAAAGTACTATAGATCTAAAAAATCAGAACCGAAATTTGATTCTCGGATTCATGGTGAGAGGCTCAAATAAAAGAAAGGGCACTATAAATCTCATCACGGGACACTATAAATAAATATCCGTGCAATCCTGGACAAAAAAATTGAATTTTTATTTCGAAAATTTTTCAGGTGATTTTTCCTAGGGGTGGGAAAATGATCGAAAGTTGGAAATTTTGGATTCCGGTTCGTAATCGATATTTGATCACATAAAGTTAAATGTCTTCGAATAAGGTTTCTAACGCTTCGAGAATCGTCCCAATCGGATAAGTAACGAAGGAGATATGGTCAAAACAGTTTCTGGTAAAAGTGAGGTCACGACGACGCAATTAGAGGAGGCCTCCGATGAGCTTTTTTGTCCGGCACATGCCACCGTTTCGGCAATATCTCCTTCGTTATTTATCGGATTGGGTCGATTCTTGCTGCTACGGGAGGCTAATTCAAAGGCCTACGATATGGGGCCAGATTGATACGATAATCTTCAATTTTGTGGACACTTCCGGATGTTTTTTGCCGTTTTTCAATTGATGTTCCTCCATTGTTTTGGCCATATCTCCTTCGTTATTCGTCCGATTGGGTCGAATCAAGCGGCGTTGGAAAGATTATTCAAAGTAATATAGATCTAAAAAATCAAAATCGAAATTTAATTCCCGGATTCATGATGAGAGGCTCAAATAAAAGGAAGGGCACTATAAATCTCATCACGGGACACTATAAATAAATATCCGTGCAACTCGACAAAAATTGAATTTTTATTTCGAAAATTTTTCAGGTGATTTTCCCTAGGGGTACCCCTAGGGGAAATGATCGAAAGTTGGAAATTTTGGATTCCGGTTCGTAATCGATATTTGATGACAAAAAGTTATAGGTCTTCGAATAAGGTTTCTAACGCTTCGAGAATCGTCCCAATCGGATAGGTAACGAAGGAGATATGGTCAAAACAGTTTCTGATAAAAGTGAGGCCACGACGACGCAATTTGAGGAGGCCCCGATGAGCTTTTTTGTCCGGCACATGCCACCGTTTCAGCAATATCTCCTTCGTTATTTATCGGATTGGGTCGATTCTTGATGCTACGGGAGGCTAATTCAAAGGCCTACGACATGGGGCCAGATCGATACGATAATCTTCAATTTTGTGGACACTTCCGGATGTTTTTTGCCATTTCTCAATTGATGTTCCTCCATTATTTTGGCCATATCTCCTTCGTTATTCGTCCGATTGGGTCGAATCAAGCGGCGTTGGAAAGATTATTCAAAGTACTATAGATCTAAAAAATCAGAATCGAAATTTGATTCCCGGATTCATGGTGAGAGGCTCAAATAAAAGGAAGGGCACTATAAATCTCATCACGGGACACTATAAATAAATATCCGTGCAATCCTGGACAAAAAAATTGAATTTTTATTTCGAAAATTTTTCAGTGATTTTCCTAGTGGGTACCTAGGGAAATGATCGAAAGTTGGAAATTTTAAATTCGGTCGTAATCGATATTTGATCACATAAAGTTAAATGTCTTGAATAAGATTTCTAACGCCGAGAATCGTCCCAATCGGATAAGTAACGAAGGAGATATGGTCAAAACAGCTTCGTAAAAGTGAGGCCACGACGACGCAATTAGAGGAGGCCCCGATGAGCTTTTTGTCCGGCACATGCCACCGCTTTGCAATATCTCCTTCGTTATTTATCGGATTGGGTCGATTCTTGCTGCTACGGGAGGCTAATTCAAAGGCCTACGACATGGGGCCAGATCGATACGATAATCTTCAATTTTGTGGACACTTCCGGATGTTTTTTTGCCGTTTTTCAATTAATGTTCCTCCATTATTTTGGCCATATCTCCTTCGTTATTCGTCCGATTGGGTCGAATCAAGCGGCGTTGGAAAGATTATTCAATGTACTATAGATCTAAAAAATCAGAATCGAAATTTGATTCCCGGATTCACGGTGAGAGGCTCAAATAAAAGGAAGGGCACTATAAATCTCATCACGGGACACTATAAATAAATATCCGTGCAATCCTGGACAAATATATTGAATTTTTATTTGAAAATTTTTCAGGTGATTTTCCTAGGGGGAAATGATCGAAAGTTGGAAATTTTGGATTCCATTTGTCAGAATCGATATTTGATCACATAAAGTTAAATGTCTTCAAATAAAGTTTCTAACGCTGAGAATCGTCCCAATCGGATAAGTAACGAAGGAGATATGGTCAAACAGCTTTGGTAAAAGTGAGGCCACGACGACGCAATTAGAGGAGGCCCCCGATGAGCTTTTTTGTCCGGCACATGCCACCGTTTCGGCAATATCTCCTTCGTTATTTATCAGATTGGGTCGATTCTTGCTGCTACGGGAGGCTAATTCAAAGGCCTACGACATGGGGCCAGATCGATACGATAATCTTCAATTTTGTGGACACTTCCGGATGTTTTTTTCCATTTCTCAATTGATGTTCCTCCATTGTTTTGGTCATATCTCCTTCGTTATTCGTCCGATTGGGTCGAATCAAGCGGCGTTGGAAAGATTATTCAAAGTACTATAGATCTAAAAAATCAGAATCGAAATTTGATTCCGGGATTCACGGTGAGAGGCTCAAATAAAAGGAAGGGAACTATAAATCTCATCACGAGACACTATAAATAAATATCCGTGCAATCCTGGACAAATATATTGAATTTTTATTTCGAAAATTTTTCAGGTGATTTTCCCTAGGGGTACCCCTAGGGGAAATGATCGAAAGTTGGAAATTTTGGATTCCGGTTCGTAATCGATATTTGATCACATAAAGTTAAATGTCTTCGAATAAGGTTTCTAACGCTTCGAGAATCGTCCCAATCGGATAAGTAACGAAGGAGATATGGTCAAAACAGTTTCTGGTAAAAGTGAGGCCACGACGACGCAATTAGAGGAGGCCCCCGATGGGCTTCTTTTTCCGGCACATGCCACCGTTTCGGCAATATCTCCTTCGTTATTTATCGGATTAGGTCGATTCTTGCTGCTACGGGAGGCTAATTCAAAGGCCTACGACATGGGGCCAGATCGATACGATAATCTTCAATTTTGTGGATACTTCCGGATGTTTTTTGCCATTTCTCAATTGATGTTCCTCCATTGTTTTGGCCATATCTCCTTCGTTATTCGTCCGATTGGGTCGAATCAAGCGGCGTTGGAAAGATTATTCAAAGTACTATAGATCTAAAAAATCATAATCGAACTTTGATTCCCGGATTCATGGTGAGAGGCTCAAATAAAAGGAAGGGCACTATAAATCTCATCACGGGACACTATAAATAAATATCCGTGCAATCCTTGACAAAAAAATTGAATTTTTATTTCGAAAATTTTTCAGGTGATTTTCCCTAGGGTACCCTAGGGAAATGATCGAAAGTTGGAAATTTTGGATTCGGTTCGTAATCGATATCTGATCACATAAAGTTAAATGTCTTCGAATAAGGTTTCTAACGCTTCGAGAATCGTCCCAATCGGATAAGTAACGAAGGAGATATGGTCAAAACAGTTTCTGGTAAAAGTGAGGCCACGACGACGCAATTAGAGGAGGCCCCCGATGAGCTTTTTTTTCCGGCACATGCCACCGTTTCGGCAATATCTCCTTCGTTATTTATCGGATTGGGTCGATTCTTGCTGCTACGGGAGGCTAATTCAAAGGCCTACGACATGGGGCCAGATCGATACGATAATCTTCAATTTTGTGAACATTTCCGGATGTTTTTTGCCGTTTTTCAATTGATGTTCCTCCCTTGTTTTGGCCATATCTCCTTCGTTATTCGTCCGATTGGGTCGAATCAAGCGGCGTTGGAAAGATTATTCAAAGTAATATAGATCTAAAAAATCAAAATCGAAATTTGATTCCCGGATTCATGATGAGAGGCTCAAATAAAAGGAAGGGCACTATAAATCTCATCACGGGACACTATAAATAAATATCCGTGCAATTCTGGACAAAAAAATTGAATTTTTATTTCGAAAATTTTTCAGGTGATTTTCCTGTGGGTACTTTGGGGAAATGATCGAAAGTTGGAAATTTTGGATTCCGGTTTGTAATCGATATTTGATGACAAAAAGTTATAGGTCTTCGAATAAGGTTTCTAACGCTTCGAGAATCGTCCCAATCGGATAAGTAACGAAGGAGATATGGTCAAAACAGTTTCTGGTAAAAGTGAGGCCACGACGACGCAATTTGAGGAGGCCCCGATGAGCTTTTTTGTCCGGCACATGCCACCGTTTCAGCAATATCTCCTTCGTTATTTATCGGATTGGGTCGATTCTTGATGCTACGGGAGGCTAATTCAAAGGCCTACGGCATGGGGCCAGATCGATACGATAATCTTCAATTTTGTGGACACTTCCGGATGTTTTTTGCCGTTTCTCAAATAAAAGGAAGGTCACATTCTGGGATATATTCGGCGGATCTACAGGTGATAGACTCTTGAAAATAACAAAATCTCATCACGGGACACTATAAATAAATATCTGTGCAATTCTGGACAAAAAATTGAATTTTTATTTCGAAAATTTTCGAGGTGATTTTCCCAAGGGGTACCCCTAGGGGAAATGATCGAAAGTTAGAAATTTTAGATTCCGGTTCGTAATCGATATTTGATGACAAAAAGTTATTGGTCTTGAATAAGGTTTCTAACGCTTCGAGAATCGTCCCAATCGGATAAGTAACGAAGGAGATATGGTCAAAACAGTTTCTGGTAAAAGTATCGGATTGGGTCGATTCTTGCTGCTACGGGAGGCTAATTCAAAGGCCTACGACATGGGGCCAGATCGATACGATAATCTTCAATTTTGTGGACACTTCCGGATGTTTTTTGCCGTTTCTCAATTGATGTTCCTCCATTGTTTTGGCCATATCTCCTTCGTTATTCGTCCGATTGGGTCGAATCAAGCGGCGTTGGAAAGATTATTCAAAGTACTATAGATCTAAAAAATCAGAACCGAAATTTGATTCTCGGATTCACGGTGAGAGGCTCAAATAAAAGGAAGGGCACTATAAATCTCATCACGGGACACTATAAATAAATATCCGTGCAATCGTGGACAAAAAAATTGAATTTTTATTTCGAAAATTTTTCAGGTGATTTTTCCTAGGGGTGGGAAAATGATCGAAAGTTGGAAATTTTGGATTCCGATTTGTAATCGATATTTGATCACATAAAGTTAAATGTCTTCGAATAAGGTTTCTAACGCTTCGAGAATCGTCCCAATCGGATAAGTAACGAAGGAGATATGGTCAAAACAGTTTCTGGTAAAAGTGAGGTCACGACGACGCAATTAGAGGAGGCCTCCGATGAGCTTTTTTGTCCGGCACATGCCACCGTTTCGGCAATATCTCCTTCGTTATTTATCGGATTGGGTCGATTCTTGCTGCTACGGGAGGCTAATTCAAAGGCCTACGACATGGGGCCAGATTGATACGATAATCTTCAATTTTGTGGACACTTCCGGATGTTTTTTGCCGTTTTTCAATTGATGTTCCTCCATTGTTTTGGCCATATCTCCTTCGTTATTCGTCCGATTGGGTCGAATCAAGCGGCGTTGGAAAGATTATTCAAAGTAATATAGATCTAAAAAATCAAAATCAAAATTTAATTCCCGGATTCATGATGAGAGGCTCAAATAAAAGGAAGGGCACTATAAATCTCATCACGAGACACTATAAATAAATATCCGTGCAATCCTGGACAAAAAATTGAATTTTTATTTCGAAAATTTTTCAGGTGATTTTCCCTAGGGGTACCCCTAGGGGAAATGATCGAAAGTTGGAAATTTTGGATTCCGGTTCGTAATCGATATTTGATGACAAAAAGTTATAGGTCTTCGAATAAGGTTTCTAACGCTTCGAGAATCGTCCCAATCGGATAAGTAACGAAGGAGATATGGTCAAAACAGTTTCTGATAAAAGTGAGGCCACGACGACGCAATTTGAGGAGGCCCCGATGAGCTTTCTTGTCCGGCACATGCCACCGTTTCAGCAATATCTCCTTCGTTATTTATCGGATTGGGTCGATTCTTGATGCTACGAGAGGCTAATTCAAAGGCCTACGACATGGGGCCAGATCGATACGATAATCTTCAATTTTGTGGACACTTCCGGATGTTTTTTGCCATTTCTCAATTGATGTTCCTCCATTATTTTGGCCATATCTCCTTCGTTATTCGTCCGATTGGGTCGAATCAAGCGGCGTTGGAAAGATTATTCAAAGTACTATAGATCTAAAAAATCAGAATCGAAATTTGATTCCCGGATTCATGGTGAGAGGCTCAAATAAAAGGAAGGGCACTATTAATCTCATCACGGGACACTATAAATAAATATCCGTGCAATCCTGGACAAAAAAATTGAATTTTTATTTCGAAAATTTTTCAGGTGATTTTCCCTAGGGGTACCCCTAGGGGAAATGATCGAAAGTTGGAAATTTTAAATTCCGGTTCGTAATCGATATTTGATCACATAAAGTTAAATGTCTTCGAATAAGATTTCTAACGCTTCGAGAATCGTCCCAATCGGATAAGTAACGAAGGAGATATGGTCAAAACAGTTTCTGGTAAAAGTGAGGCCACGACGACGCAATTAGAGGAGGCCCCCGTGAGCTTTTTTGTCCGGCACATGCCACCGTTTCGGCAATATCTCCTTCGTTATTTATCGGATTGGGTCGATTCTTGCTGCTACGGGAGGCTAATTCAAAGGCCTACGACATGGGGCCAGATCGATACGATAATCTTCAATTTTGTGGACACTTCCGGATGTTTTTTTGCCATTTTTCAATTAATGTTCCTCCATTATTTTGGCCATATCTCCTTCGTTATTCGTCCGATTGGGTCGAATCAAGCGGCGTTGGAAAGATTATTCAAAGTACTATAGATCTAAAAAATCAGAATCGAAATTTGATTCCCGGATTCACGGTGAGAGGCTCAAATAAAAGGAAGGGCACTATAAATCTCATCACGGGACACTATAAATAAATATCCGTGCAATCCTGGACAAATATATTGAATTTTTATTTCGAAAATTTTTCAGGTGATTTTCCCTAGGGGTACCCCTAGGAGAAATGATCGAAAGTTGGAAATTTTGGATTCCAGTTCGTAATCGATATTTGATCACATAAAGTTAAATGTCTTCAAATAAAGTTTCTAACGCTTCGAGAATCGTCCCAATCGGATAAGTAACGAAGGAGATATGGTCAAAACAGTTTCTGGTAAAAGTGAGGCCACGACGACGCAATTAGAGGAGGCCCCCGATGAGCTTTTTTGTCCGGCACATGCCACCGTTTCGGCAATATCTCCTTCGTTATTTATCAGATTGGGTCGATTCTTGCTGCTACGGGAGGCTAATTCAAAGGCCTACGACATGGGGCCAGATCGATACGATAATCTTCAAATTTGTGGACACTTCCGGATGTTTTTTGCCATTTCTCAATTGATGTTCCTCCATTGTTTTGGCCATATCTCCTTCGTTATTCGTCCGATTGGGTCGAATCAAGCGGCGTTGGAAAGATTATTCAAAGTACTATAGATCTAAAAAATCAGAATCGAAATTTGATTCCGGGATTCACGGTGAGAGGCTCAAATAAAAAGAAGGGCACTATAAATCTCATCACGAGACACTATAAATAAAAATCCGTGCAATCCTGGACAAATATATTGAATTTTTATTTCGAAAATTTTTCAGGTGATTTTCCCTAGGGGTACCCATAGGGGAAATGATCGAAAGTTGGAAATTTTGGATTCCGGTTCGTAATCGATATTTGATCACATAAAGTTATATGTCTTCGAATAAGGTTTCTAACGCTTCGAGAATCGTCCCAATCGGATAAGTAACGAAGGAGATATGGTCAAAACAGTTTCTGGTAAAAGTGAGGCCACGACGACGCAATTAGAGGAGGCCCCCGATGGGCTTCTTTTTCCGGCACATGCCACCATTTCGGCAATATCTCCTTCGTTATTTATCGGATTGGGTCGATTCTTGCTGCTACGGGAGGCTAATTCAAAGGCCTACGACATGGGGCCACATCGATACGATAATCTTCAATTTTGTGGATACTTCCGGATGTTTTTTGCCATTTCTCAATTGATGTTCCTCCATTGTTTTGGCCATATCTCCTTCGTTATTCGTCCGATTGGGTCGAATCAAGCGGCGTTGGAAAGATTATTCAAAGTACTATAGATCTAAAAAATCAGAATCGAACTTTGATTCCCGGATTCATGGTGAGAGGCTCAAATAAAAGGAAGGGCACTATAAATCTCATCACGGGACACTATAAATAAATATCCGCAATCTCGACAAAAAATTGAATTTTTATTTCGAAAATTTTTCAGGTGATTTTCCCTAGGGGTACCCCTAGGGGAAATGATCGAAAGTTGGAAATTTTGGATTCCGGTTCGTAATCGATATTTGATCACATAAAGTTAAATGTCTTCGAATAAGGTTTCTAACGCTTCGAGAATCGTCCCAATCGGATAAGTAACGAATGAGATATGGTCAAAACAGTTTCTGGTAAAAGTGAGGCCACGACGACGCAATTAGAGGAGGCCCCCGATGAGCTTTTTTGTCCGGCACATGCCACCGTTTCGGCAATATCTCCTACGTTATTTATCGGATTGGGTCGATTCTTGCTGCTACGGGAGGCTAATTCAAAGGCCTACGACATGGGGCCAGATCGATACGATAATCTTCAATTTTGTGGACACTTCCGGATATTTTTTGCCGTTTCTCAATTGATGTTCCTCCATTGTTTTGGCCATATCTCCTTCGTTATTCGTCCGATTGGGTCGAATCAAGCGGCGTTGGAAATATTATTCAAAGTACTATTGATCTAAAAAATCAGAATCGAAATTTGATTCCCGTATTCATGGTGAGAGGCTCAAATAAAAGGAAGGGCACTATAAATCTCATCACGGGACACTATAAATAAATATCCGTACAATCCTTGACAAAAAAATTGAATTTTTATTTCGAAAATTTTTCAGGTGATTTTCCCTAGGAGTACCCCTAGGGGAAATGATCGAAAGTTGGAAATTTTGGATTCCGGTTCGTAATCGATATTTGATCATATAAAGTTAAATGTCTTCGAATAAGGTTTCTAACGCTTCGAGAATCGTCCCAATCGGATAACTAACGGAGATATGGTCAAAACAGTTTCTGGTAAAAGTGAGGCCACGACGACGCAATTAGAGGAGGCCCCCGATGGGCTTCTTTTTCCGGCACATGCCACCGTTTCGGCAATATCTCCTTCGTTATTTATCGGATTGGGTCGATTCTTGCTGCTACGGGAGGCTAATTCAAAGGCCTACGACATGGGGCCAGACCGATACGATAATCTTCAATTTTGTGGATACTTCCGGATGTTTTTTGCCGTATCTCAATTGATGTTCCTCCATTATTTTGGCCATATCTCCTTCGTTATTCGTCCGATTGGGTCGAATCAAGAGGCGTTGGAAAGATTATTCAAAGTACTATAGATCTAAAAAATCAGAATCGAAATTTGATTCCCGGATTCATGGTGAGAGGCTCAAATAAAAGGAAGGGCACTATAAATCTCATCACGGGACACTATAAATAAATATCCGTGCAATCGTGGACAAAAAAATTGAATTTTTATTTCGAAAATTTTTCAGGTGATTTTCCCTAGGGGTACCCCTAGGGGAAATGATCGAAAGTTGGAAATTTTAGATTCCGGTTCGTAATTGATATTTGATCACATCAAGTTAAATGTCTTCGAATAAGGTTTCTAACGCTTCGAGAATCGTCCCAATCGGATAAGTAACGAAGGAGATATGGTCAAAACAGTTTCTGGTAAAAGTGAGGCCACGACGACGCAATTAGAGGAGGCCCCCGATGAGCTTTTTTTTCCGGCACATGCCACCGTTTCGGCAATATCTCCTTCGTTATTTATAGGATTGGGTCGATTCTTGATGCTACGGGAGGCTAATTCAAAGGCCTACGACATGGGGCCAGATCGATATGATAATCTTCAATTTTGTGGACACTTCCGGATGTTTTTTGCCGTTTCTCAATTGATGTTCCTCCATTGTTTTGGCCATATCTCCTTCGTTATTCGACCGATTGGGTCGAATCAAGCGGCGTTGGAAAGATTATTCAAAGTACTATAGATCTAAAAAATCAGAATCGAAATTTGATTCCCGGATTCATGGTGAGAGGCTCAAATAAAAGGAAGGGCACTATAAATCTCATCACGGGACACTATAAATAAATATCCGTGCAATCCTGGACAAAAAAATTGAATTTTTATTTCGAAAATTTTTCAGGTGATTTTCCCTAGGGGTACCCCTAGGGGAAATGATCGAAAGTTGGAAATTTTAGATTCCGGTTCGTAATCGATATTTGATCACATAAAGTTAAATGTCTTCGAATAAGGTTTCTAACGCTTCGAGAATCGTCCCAATCGGATAAGTAACGAAGGAGATATGGTCAAAACAGTTTCTGGTAAAAGTGAGGCCACGACGACGCAATTAGAGGAGGCCCCCGATGAGCTTTTTTTTCCGGCACATGCCACCGTTTCGGCAATATCTCCTTCGTTATTTATCGGATTGGGTCGATTCTTGCTGCTACGGGAGGCTAATTCAAAGGCCTACGACATGGGGCCAGATCGATACGATAATCTTCAATTTTGTGGACACTTCCGGATGTTTTTTGCCGTTTCTCAATTGATGTTCCTCCATTGTTTTGGCCATATCTCCTTCGTTATTCGTCCGATTGGGTCGAATCAAGCGGCGTTGGAAAGATTATTCAAAGTACTATAGATCTAAAAAATCAGAACCGAAATTTGATTCTCGGATTCATGGTGAGAGGCTCAAATAAAAGGAAGGGCACTATAAATCTCATCACGGGACACTATAAATAAATATCCGTGCAATCTTGGACAAAAAAATTGAATTTTTATTTCGAAAATTTTTCAGGTGATTTTCCCTAGGGGTACCCCTAGGGGAAATGATCGAAAGTTGGAAATTTTGGATTCCGGTTCGTAATAGATATTTGATCACATAAAGTTAAATGTCTTCGAATAAGGTTTCTAACGCTTCGAGAATCGTTCCAATCGGATAAGTAACGAAGGAGATATGGTCAAAACAGTTTCTGGTAAAAGTGAGGTCACGACGACGCAATTAGAGGAGGCCTCCGATGAGCTTTTTTGTCCGGCACATGCCACCGTTTCGGCAATATCTCCTTCGTTATTTATCGGATTGGGTCGATTCTTGCTGCTACGGGAGGCTAATTCAAAGGCCTACGACATGGGGCCAGATTGATACGATAATCTTCAATTTTGTGGACATTTCCGGATGTTTTTTGCCGTTTTTCAATTGATGTTCCTCCATTGTTTTGGCCATATCTCCTTCGTTATTCGTCCGATTGGGTCGAATCAAGCGGCGTTGGAAAGATTATTCAAAGTAATATAGATCTAAAAAATCAAAATCGAAATTTGATTCCCGGATTCATGATGAGAGGCTCAAATAAAAGGAAGGGCACTATAAATCTCATCACGGGACACTATAAATAAATATCCGTGCAATCCTGGACAAAAAAATTGAATTTTTATTTCGAAAATTTTTCAGGTGATTTTCCCTAGGGGTACCCCTAGGGGAAATGATCGAAAGTTGGAAATTTTGGATTCCGGTTCGTAATCGATATTTGATGACAAAAAGTTATAGGTCTTTGAATAAGGTTTCTAACGCTTCGAGAATCGTCCCAATCGGATAAGTAACGAAGGAGATATGGTCAAAACAGTTTCTGGTAAAAGTGAGGCCACGACGACGCAATTTGAGGAGGCCCCGATGAGCTTTTTTGTCCGGCACATGCCACCGTTTCAGCAATGTCTCCTTCGTTATTTATCGGATTGGGTCGATTCTTGATGCTACGGGAGGCTAATTCAAAGGCCTACGGCATGGGGCCAGATCGATACGATAATCTTCAATTTTGTGGACACTTAGGATGTTTTTGCCGTTTCTCAAATAAAAGGAAGGTCACATTCGGGATATATTCGGCGGATCTACAGGTGATAGACTCTTGAAAATAACAAAATCTCATCACGGGACACTATAAATAAATATCTCAGGC
Source organism: Orobanche coerulescens (assembly GCA_033398695.1). Taxonomy (NCBI): domain Eukaryota; kingdom Viridiplantae; phylum Streptophyta; class Magnoliopsida; order Lamiales; family Orobanchaceae; genus Orobanche; species Orobanche coerulescens. Next base: position 5,891 of record JAWKAU010000175.1, on the reverse strand, counting down.
ACTCGACAAAAATTGAATTTTTATTTGAAAATTTTCGAGGTGATTTTCCCAAGGTACCCCTAGGGGAAATGATCGAAAGTTAGAAATTTTAGATTCCGGTTCAGAATCGATATTTGATGACAAAAAGTTATTGGTCTTGAATAAGGTTTCTAACGCTTGAGAATCGTCCCAATCGGATAAGTAACGAAGGAGATATGGTCAAACAGCTTCGTAAAAGTATCGGATTGGTCGATTCTTGCCGCTACGGAGGCTAATTCAAAGGCCTACGACATGGGGCCGATCGATACGATAATCTTCAATTTTGTGGACACTTAGGATGTTTTGCCGTTTCTCAATTGATGTTCCTCCATTGTTTTGGCCATATCTCCTTCGTTATTCGTCCGATTGGGTCGAATCAAGCGGCGTTGGAAAGATTATTCAAAGTACTATAGATCTAAAAAATCAGAACCGAAATTTGATTCTCGGATTCATGGTGAGAGGCTCAAATAAAAGGAAGGGCACTATAAATCTCATCACGGGACACTATAAATAAATATCCGTGCAATCGTGGACAAAAAAATTGAATTTTTATTTCGAAAATTTTTCAGGTGATTTTCCCTAGGGGTGGCAAAATGATCGAAAGTTGGAAATTTTGGATTCCGGTTCGTAATCGATATTTGATCACATAAAGTTAAATGTCTTCGAATAAGGTTTCTAACGCTTCGAGAATCGTCCCAATCGGATAAGTAACGAAGGAGATATGGTCAAAACAGTTTCTGGTAAAAGTGAGGTCACGGCGACGCAATTAGAGGAGGCCTCCGATGAGCTTTTTTGTCCGGCACATGCCACCGTTTCGGCAATATCTCCTTCGTTATTTATCGGATTGGGTCGATTCTTGCTGCTACGGGAGGCTAATTCAAAGGCCTACGACATGGGGCCAGATTGATACGATAATCTTCAATTTTGTGGACACTTCCGGATGTTTTTTGCCGTTTTTCAATTGATGTTCCTCCATTGTTTTGGCCATATCTCCTTCGTTATTCGTCCGATTGGGTCGAATCAAGCGGCGTTGGAAAGATGATTCAAAGTAATATAGATCTAAAAAATCAAAATCGAAATTTAATTCCCGGATTCATGATGAGAGGCTCAAATAAAAGGAAGGGCACTATAAATCTCATCACGGGACACTATAAATAAATATCCGTGCAATCCTGGACAAAAAAATTGAATTTTTATTTCGAAAATTTTTCAGGTGATTTTCCCTAGGGGTACCCCTAGGGGAAATGATCGAAAGTTGGAAATTTTGGATTCCGGTTCGTAATCGATATTTGATGACAAAAAGTTATAGGTCTTCGAATAAGGTTTCTAACGCTTCGAGAATCGTCCCAATCGGATAAGTAACGAAGGAGATATGGTCAAAATAGTTTCTGATAAAAGTGAGGCCACGACGACGCAATTTGAGGAGGCCCCGATGAGCTTTTTTGTCCGGCACATGCCACCGTTTCAGCAATATCTCCTTCGTTATTTATCGGATTGGGTCGATTCTTGATGCTACGGGAGGCTAATTCAAAGGCCTACGACATGGGGCCAGATCGATACGATAATCTTCAATTTTGTGGACACTTAGGATGTTTTTGCCGTTTCTCAAATAAAAGGAAGGTCACATGCAGGATATTTTCGGCGGATCTACAGTGATAGACTCTTGAAAATAACAAAATCTCATCACGGACACTATAAATAAATATCCGTGCAATCCTGGACAAAAAAATTGAATTTTTATTTGAAAATTTTCCAGTGATTTTCCTAAGGGTACCCCTAGGGAAATGATCGAAAGTTAGAAATTTTAGATTCCGGTTCGTAATCGATATTTGATGACAAAAAGTTATAGGTCTTCGAATAAGGTTTCTAACGCTTCGAGAATCGTCCCAATCGGATAAGTAACGAAGGAGATATGGTCAAAACAGTTTCTGGTAAAAGTATCGGATTGGGTCGATTCTTGCTGCTACGGGAGGCTAATTCAAAGGCCTACGACATGGGGCCAGATCGATACGATAATCTTCAATTTTGTGGACACTTCCGGATGTTTTTTGCCGTTTCTCAATTGATGTTCCTCCATAGTTTTGGCCATATCTCCTTCGTTATTCGTCCGATTGGGTCGAATCAAGCGGTGTTGGAAAGATTATTCAAAGTACTATAGATCTAAAAAATCAGAATCGAAATTTGATTCTCGGATTCATGGTGAGAGGCTCAACTAAAAGGAAGGGCACTATAAATCTCATCACGGAACACTATAAATAAATATCCGTGCAATCCTGGACAAAAAAATTGAATTTTTATTTCGAAAATTTTTCAAGTGATTTTCCCTAGGGGTACCCCTAGGGGAAATGATCGAAAGTTGGAAATTTTGGATTCCGGTTCGTAATCGATATTTGATCACATAAAGTTAAATGTCTTCGAATAAGGTTTCTAACGCTTCGAGAATCGTCCCAATCGGATAAGTAACGAAGGAGATATGGTCAAAACAGTTTCTGGTAAAAGTGAGGCCACGACGACGCAATTTGAGGAGGCCCCGATGAGCTTTTTTGTCCGGCACATGCCACCATTTCGGCAATATCTCCTTCGTTATTTATCGGATTGGGTCGATTCTTGATGCTACGGGAGGCTAATTCAAAGGCCTACGACATGGGGCCAGATCGATACGATAATCTTCAATTTTGTGGACACTTCCGGATGTTTTTTGCCGTTTCTCAATTGATGTTCCTCCATTATTTTGGCCATATCTCCTTCGTTATTCGTCCGATTGGGTCGAATCAAGCGGCGTTGGAAAGATTATTCAAAGTACTATAGATCTAAAAAATCAGAATCGAAATTTGATTCCCGGATTCATGGTGAGAGGCTCAAATAAAAGGAAGGGCACTATAAATCTCATCACGGGACACTATAAATAAATATCCGTGCAATCCTGGACAAAAAAATTGAATTTTTATTTCGAAAATTTTTCAGTGATTTTCCCTAGGGGTACCTAGGGAAATGATCGAAAGTTGGAAATTTTGGATTCCGGTTCGTAATAGATATTTGATCACATAAAGTTAAATGTCTTCGAATAAGGTTTCTAACGCTTCGAGAATCGTCCCAATCGGATAAGTAACGAAGGAGATATGGTCAAAACAGTTTCTGGTAAAAGTGAGGTCACGACGACGCAATTAGAGGAGGCCTCCGATGAGCTTTTTTGTCCGGCACATGCCACCGTTTCGGCAATATCTCCTTCGTTATTTATCGGATTGGGTCGATTCTTGCTGCTACGGGAGGTTAATTCAAAGGCCTACGACATGGGGCCAGATTGATACGATAATCTTCAATTTTGTGGACATTTCCGGATGTTTTTTGCCGTTTTTCAATTGATGTTCCTCCATTGTTTTGGCCATATCTCCTTCGTTATTCGTCCGATTGGGTCGAATCAAGCGGCGTTGGAAAGATTATTCAAAGTAATATAGATCTAAAAAATCAAAATCGAAATTTGATTCCCGGATTCATGATGAGAGGCTCAAATAAAAGGAAGGGCACTATAAATCTCATCACGGGACACTATAAATAAATATCCGTGCAATCCTGGACAAAAAAATTGAATTTTTATTTCGAAAATTTTTCAGGTGATTTTCCCTAGGGGTACCCCTAGGGGAAATGATCGAAAGTTGGAAATTTTGGATTCCGATTCGTAATCGATATTTGATGACAAAAAGTTATAGGTCTTCGAATAAGGTTTCTAACGCTTCGAGAATCGTCCCAATCGGATAAGTAACGAAGGAGATATGGTCAAAACAGTTTCTGGTAAAAGTGAGGCCACGACGACGCAATTTGAGGAGGCCCCGATGAGCTTTTTTGTCCGGCACATGCCACCGTTTCAGCAATATCTCCTTCGTTATTTATCGGATTGGGTCGATTCTTGATGCTCTGAGAGGCTAATTCAAAGGCCTACGGCATGGGGCCGATCGATACGATAATCTTCAATTTTGTGGACACTTAGGATGTTTTTGCCGTTTCTCAAATAAAAGGAAGGTCACATTCAGGATATATTCGGCGGATCTACAGTGATAGACTCTTGAAAATAACAAAATCTCATCACGGGACACTATAAATAAATATACATGCAATCGGACAAAAAAATTGAATTTTTATTTGAAAATTTTCGAGGTGATTTTCCCAAGGTACCCCTAGGGAAATGATCGAAAGTTAGAAATTTTAGATTCCGGTTCGTAATCAATATTTGATGAGATTAAGTTATTGGTCTTGAATAAGGTTTCTAACGCTTCGAGAATCGTCCCAATCGGATAAGTAACGAAGGAGATATGGTCAAAACAGTTTCTGGTAAAAGTATCGGATTGGGTCGATTCTTGCTGCTACGGGAGGCTAATTCAAAGGCCTACGACATGGGGCCAGATCGATACGATAATCTTCAATTTTGTGGACACTTCCGGATGTTTTTTGCCGTTTCTCAATTGATGTTCCTCCATTGTTTTGGCCATATCTCCTTCGTTATTCGTCCGATTGGGTCGAATCAAGCGGCGTTGGAAAGATTATTCAAAGTACTATAGATCTAAAAAATCAGAACCGAAATTTGATTCTCGGATTCATGGTGAGAGGCTCAAATAAAAGGAAGGGCACTATAAATCTCATCACGGGACACTATAAATAAATATCCGTGCAATCCTGGACAAAAAAATTGAATTTTTATTTCGAAAATTTTTCAGGTGATTTTCCCTAGGGGTACCCCTAGGGAAAATGATCGAAAGTTGGAAATTTTGGATTCCGGTTCGTAATCGATATTTGATCACATAAAGTTATAGGTCTTCGAATAAGGTTTCTAACGCTTCGAGAATCGTCCCAATCGGATAAGTAACGAAGGAGATATGGTCAAAACAGTTTCTGGTAAAAGTGAGGTCACGACGACGCAATTAGAGGAGGCCTCCGATGAGCTTTTTTGTCCGGCACTTGCCACCGTTTCGGCAATATCTCCTTCGTTATTTATCGGATTGGGTCGATTCTTGCTGCTACGGGAGGCTAATTCAGCTACGACATGGGGCCAGATTGATACGATAATCTTCAATTTTGTGGACACTTCCGGATGTTTTTTGCCGTTTTTCAATTGATGTTCCTCCATTGTTTTGGCCATGTCTCCTTCGTTATTCGTCCGATTGGGTCGAATCAAGCGGCGTTGGAAAGATTATTCAAAGTAATATAGATCTAAAAAATCAAAATCGAAATTTAATTCCCGGATTCATGATGAGAGGCTCAAATAAAAGGAAGGGCACTATAAATCTCATCACGGGACACTATAAATAAATATCCGTGCAATCCTGGACAAAAAAATTGAATTTTTATTTCGAAAATTTTTCAGGTGATTTTCCCTAGGGGTAACCCTAGGGGAAATGATCGAAAGTTGGAAATTTTGGATTCCGGTTCGTAATCGATATTTGATGACAAAAAGTTATAGGTCTTCGAATAAGGTTTCTAACGCTTCGAGAATCGTCCCAATCGGATAAGTAACGAAGGAGATATGGTCAAAACAGTTTCTGATAAAAGTGAGGCCACGACGACGCAATTTGAGGAGGCCCCGATGAGCTTTTTTGTCCCGCACATGCCACCGTTTCAGCAATATCTCCTTCGTTATTTATCGGATTGGGTCGATTCTTGATGCTACGGGAGGCTAATTCAAAGGCCTACGACATGGGGCCAGATCGATACGATAATCTTCAATTTTGTGGACACTTCCGGATGTTTTTTGCCGTTTCTCAAATAAAAGGAAGGTCACATTCTGGGATATATTCGGCGGATCTACAGGTGATAGACTCTTGAAAATAACAAAATCTCATCACGGGACACTATAAATAAATATCTGTGCAATCCTGGAAAAA